>JANVCF010233262.1:0-13921 GCA_025388745.1 Hydrozoanthus gracilis
GTTTCAAGATCTAGCTTGTCAGATTTTCCTTCAAGACAAAAAATCGTGTCCGATCCTTGTCTATAACTGCCACACATAGCTGACTTTTTGTCACAGACAAAAAATCGGGAGCTTAAAGACAAAAAATCGTGTAGTGTGTGGCGGGCTTTAGCTGATGGCTGAAGAGCAAGAAGTTCAATTTCCTTTTGCAAAGCTTATAGACCTTTTAATTAAGCTACCTCTTACAAGTGGCATTTTGGGTGAAAGTTAGTATTGGAAGCCAATTGTTTGGACTTAAGAAGGCCTTTTAGTTAATTTCCATAATACTTAACTATAATTTTGTGAAAACACTGTTTTATACTGAATGACTTAAAGAAGGATAAAACCAGGCAGAAGGTAAAAGGATAAAATTAATGTTTCAGCTGCAGGTCACATACATTGAACAATGTGGAACTTCCTGTAGTGAACATAGTTGAGACCTAAACAAAGTCAGAGAAAAGTCTAGAGCTGCAAAAAAGCATGATCATTCAGTTTTTCTTTGTCTTTGGCGGAAAGAAGCACAAGACCAATCAAAATAACTCGTAAACATCAAAGAATTGAAATCTTAACAAAGATATCTTGTGTTTATCATTACTTGATATTAGAATCAAAATTATGTCATTAAAAAATTTTGTTCCAAGCAATTCAAAAAGTAAGTTGGATTTTGTTTGACTGTCCCTGTGTAGCTTGCCATGTGTTTGACTGTGGTGGTGGTCTTGCTTATGATGTCATCAACACAATTGGGCAGGCTTTTGAGATAAGGTACAAGATGTTCCTACAGAACCCACCGCAGGCAATGCAAGTACCGGAACGGTAAGCTAGTTGCACTTTTATCCCTTAAACAATATATGGAGAACTTGATACAAATGTGGCAAATCTCATTCCCAAATGAAGTCTGTATGGGTTCAGCTATTCTATAGATTACCAGAACCTCCCTTGGGTATGGATGGTGTGAGGTGTAAGGTACAAGAATTAACCCATGAATTCTTTGTTTACACCTGACATCATAGAAGCTATGTTGGTGCCCTTGAACAAAATAATTTTGATGATTTTTTTGTTTATGGCACCAACACGGCCAGTTCATTTTTTGTCTTTGGCATCTTAAAGGGAGTACAATAAAATGAAGAATGGGACACCAATCAATTGTAAATATTTTAAGTTATAAGCTGTGGAAAGATTAGATGATATTGATGTTTGAGAAAAGTCATAGGACTACTAACTAAAACGTTAGTATCCTGAAATATTTGCTAAACTATTGCTACAGAGTTGCAGATGTAGAAGCCCAACTTTATAACATTGATTGTTAGTTAATACGTTTTATAAATTCAGTTTCCACAGTACTGAGTGCATAAGAACCCGTGGTATCTATAAATTTTTATGGGCCATAATCCCTTGTGGGTTATTAGTTACTGTATATTCAGTCTCCACAGTGTTAAGTCGACGAGAACCCTAGATATCCCCTTTCATTATTGGACACTTCTCGCATGTGAGTTGTTCCTTACTATAATTAGAACTCTTGATATTCCTTCTAAGAATGGCACACTGATCCCTTGTGGGTCATCACTTACTGTAATATATCTAGTTTCCACAGTGTTGAGTGGATGAGAACCCCCCAGTTTGTATCCCCTATAAGAATGGCACATTGATGCCATATATCCAGCTTTCACAGTGTTAATAGGATCCATTATAACCTTTGGCATCCCCTTTAAGTATGGGACACTCATATTCGTTGGTCATTAGTTGCTGTATCCACAGTGTTACACCTTTTGCTGTTCTTTATGCAAAATATACATTCATCTGTGCCAACAGTTGAAACTATACGGTGAATGGCCATTCATTAGCAATTTCTTAAACTTCATTAACGTGAACGAACTGTCAAAAACGCTATTTCCATTGTACCAACATTCAATAGTCAATAGCATCAACGGATGAATTATTGCACCTTTGAACAGTCAAAGGTAACAGGCATACTTTCAATCTCGTGAAAGAAATGTCGTTAACACCAACAGAAAATCAATTGCATAGGACGATAATCAATGGCATGTTAGAGACATACAATAATGAAGTTTGCATAGAGATGCACGTATAACTACACTTTCAAACAATCATTTGCTATATGGTCAATCATTAACGTAACAGGATGAGAACCCTTGTTATCTTCTATAACTATGGGAAACTGATCCCTCGTGGGTTATTACTTACTGTATTTCCAGTTTCCACAGTGGTAAGTGGATGAGAACTCTTGGTATACCCTACAATTATGGAACACTGATCCCTTGTGTATCATTATCTACTGTACATCCAGTTTCCACAGTATTAATAGGATGAGATCCCTTGGTATCCCCTATAATAATGGGACACTGATCTCTTGTGGGTCAATGCTAATTGTATAATAAATTGTGTAGTTTCTGCGGTGTTGATTGGCTGGGAACCCTTGATATCCCTATAAATGTGCTACACCCATCCCTTGTGGGTTATTAGTTACTGTATTTCCAGTTTCCACAGTGGTAAATAGATTTGAACTCTTGGTATCCCCAATAATTATGGGACACTGATCCCTCATGGGTTATTAGTTACTGTATATCTAGTTTTCTCAGTGGTAAGTGGATGAGAACTCTTGGTATCCCCAATATAATTATGGGACACTGATCCCTCATGGGTTATTAGTTACTGTATATCTAGTTTTCTCAGTGGTAAGTGGATGAGAACTCTTGGTATCCCCAGTAATTGTGGGACACTAATGCTTTGCTGCTCACATCACATTTGTGATACTACAGTTTCTCAGAAACAATATTTGGTGATGAATCTACTTATAATGAAGTTGATGAAGGTGCTGCAGGTGGCATGTATGCTGAGCCACGTTCAGAAGCACCAGTGAAAAAGGTACAGACTTCACATCCAAGCTTAACATTAAGTTTGCTGAGATTTTAAAGAAAGGTGATTAAAATAGGTGATAACTAAATCAAAACCAAATGGAACCGTCGAACAATTGCATGGATATGTTTTGTTGGTCCAGCAAAACACGATAAAAAATAAAAAAATGCATGGTTTGAAGAAAAAAACTTAGGTGCTAACATTTTGCAACTTAGCAACTCCACTAATAGTCTTGCAATCTAGCACCTCCAACTGGTGATTTACATTATCTCAAGGACAATGGCGTTGTGTCAGTAATTATACTTTTACTGGACTGTTTGACATTGAAAAATATCAGAACCCACTAAACTTTTATATCTTTGCAAAAGCTGTTTAAAGTTTTTCTTAAAAGGGAATCTCTAAAGTGCCCCTAATGTCCCTGAAAAATGTTATTTGTACTATAAAAATGACCTTTTTAGAAGTCTTGCTGTGTTTGTGTTACTCAACTTGCCACAACAACGATAAAAAGTCAACGATCTCGACTGAAAGTCTGATTGCTGGAAGCGACGTAGACATGAGATTTGGCGCTGCATTACTTGCTTGTTGAACACTTTCAACTATTTTCAGTCATGGTCCATTGATGGTGGTAATGGTAACTTTATTGACACTCCCCAAAAGGAGCCTTTAAGTGACAACTTCAACAACTATTACTAATATCAATTAAAAATTTTAAAAGTATAAACTTCCATATAAATATACAAAATATATAGTATATACAAGCCAAGGAGATAAATCCAGAGCAGTCTACACTATGGTTCAACGACCAACGGCACGCGGGCACTAAGGCAGAAAACTGCACCACTATGATCGCATGAACTGCTACAGGAGTTGGCTCCACAGCCTGCGCTTAAAATTAGCAACTGGCTGAATAAGCTATCGGTGTAGTGCAGGCGGATACTCAAACACTGTAAAAGGCGGATTTAGCTAGCGCTCATGGCAGTTAAACTTGTGCACTTCAGTTCTCACGTCTACGTCATAGGTCATGTGTATCATCGAAGCAGAGCAACATTTCCGATTGAAAATTTCAATCGCATCTTTTTAGTTTTCGAGTTTTCCTGTGCTGTTTTTACTGGTTTTACCAAAACAGTAGGGTAACGACAACATTTTAACCAAATGTATGTGACTTTGAGAAATTCCCTTGAAGAAAGTTTAATCATAGCCATACTTGCATACAACAACAACATTTATTTGCACCTTTTTTTGTATACATTTCTAGAAAAAAATAGACCAGCATGACCCTAACAAGAGGACTAAATAGTCTTAATGGCTGCTGCTGAAACCACTATGAGTTATTCTCAGGGCAAGTAAATAAAAACATATAAGTTGTTCACCAAATTAACACTTTATTGGTGTAAAGCTGAGTTTCTAACTGAAAAGTAATTTTCTCTCCCCGTTCATGTTTTAGCATGAATACCAAGTTCCTAAGCACGCAAACGCTTATGCCAGACTGAAGCAAGATCCATTTGATGACATGTATGATAATCCAGGAATGAAAATTCCATCTCTAGTGCCACTTCCGGCAGAATATGATGTGCCAAAGTCTCCACCAGCATCAAGTAAGACCTGCTTGTAATATCTCTCACATTTATTAGTTTGAGATTTTTTGATGCAAAAAAAGTAGGGGTGGGGGTTGTGGCCTGGTTTTTGGTTGGTTTTGACAAAGAAAGCTGCCTAGAGGATTATCAATAAAACCATTGTTATTTTTGTTATTGTTATTATTATTGTTATTGTTGATCTTTTACTAATGTTATTGTTTAAGATGCCAGTTAAGATAACCTTGATTAAGTGCTTAAACACCAACTTTGCTTGTTAATTATGCCGTTATTTGTTGATCTATGGTACCCTGGCAGCCTACAACAACCCAGATTCCAACAGAAACACAATAATGAGTACAGCGAGCTTAGAAGTTGCTCCAGGTGCAATGTATGACCTTCCAGACCCAGGGACTGCAACATATGACAACCCTCTTGCATCACTGGGGAAACCCCCTGCAGTGCCTCGGCGACATGACAGTCTTGATGAGAAGCATGGGGGTGTGGCCTCTGCACCACAGTATGAGACTGCAAGAGTTCCTAATGCTCAACCAGGTTTGTGATCTTAATGTTGTGGTATACAATTTAATGATACGACTAATGACTGTTAGTGAAACCAGTTAGTATACTATCAAGAATGCTGTGATCTGATTGGCTGACCTACTCACTGTTTATTGAGCTGTAGACTATGAGTATAATCCTGCTGGGGTTCTTAAACACGAGGTTCCAGTATAAAAGGGTCTATGCTCTCTGCCAGTTGTGGCGCGTTTTTTTATTCGTGTTTTATTTGCACTTAGATTAGTTTCGCAATTTCAAAATAAATCAAACAATCTACAGTTGTGTATAACGAAAAAATGCGGGCCTCGATCGACGTTGTTTGTCTAATTTGGTCTTGCGAAGCACGCGCGAACTTCGAATTGATCTGGCAATAAGTTTCGTATATCTTAATTCTTATCAGCAGTCTTTCACTACGTGTGCCTACCAGTAGAACGGTATTATGCCAATGACTTTATTTACTATTAAAAATGAAACTGTTTCACGATTATGGTGTAAATTATTGAAAGTGGGTTGTTTCTTTTATCAATGGCCGTCAATACATTTCAAAATGTATTCAAATTTCATGAAAAGGGCCGAAAAAGGGGCGGGCCTAACCCTTTTATACTGGAATCTCGTTTTTAAACAAAAAAATGATTCGTACATACTACTTAAGTTAACAAGTCAATAAATATTGGTCTACATTCGAAGGTAATATATTTGTTTGTTTGAATGTAGTAAACCAATTATATTAATCATGGCCACTCTCTATGAATCTAATAGTCAACTTGTTGCTTCGTGTCTTGTTGGCTTTCGACTCAAAGAAAACTCCCTCATAGTCTAATTTTTAATTAGTGAGAACAGGTAACTGTATTGCGCACTCGAGTGTAACTTGCACCTATTGTTTATGTTGGTTATTGAAAACCTAACTGTTTTAAAGCAAATGCAAAGCTTTAACTCAAAGCCCCCTTTTCTTTCAGAAACAAGTTAAAGTATGTTTGTTACAATCGCTAGCTTTAATCCATGACTTTTCTTTCAGCGGTTTGTTCAGTTTATCAACCCAAAAGCTTCCTTGATTGAGCCACAGGTTAAGCAATTACAGCTGCCACCATTGTCTCGTTCATTATCTTCTGTTGTACCAGGTTGGGTTTATGTAGCTGTATTTCAGTTCAATTGGAAAAAACAAGACCAGGATGGGCTATCTCTGGTGATGGCTTTGAACACTCCGTCGTTCAACCCCGTCCCCCTCATTTTCCCATGTGAAACCAGGTCGGGTTATGTAGCTGTAAGTCTGTCCAACCAGAACAAACAAGACCAAGATGGGCTACCTCTGGTGATGACTTTGAGCACTCTGTTGTTCCACCCCCTGCCCTTTTATTATCCCCTGTGATATCAGGTTGGGTTTATGTAGCTGTATTTTTGTCCAATCAGAACAAACAAGGCCAGGATGGGCTACGTTTGATGATGACTTTGAGCAGTCCGTTGCCCCACCCCCTCCCCCCATGGCGACACACCCTGAATTTAAAAAACCAGGAGCAGGACAGCCCAAGAAGCCGCCACCGATTCCTAAACCTTACGCTGAATCCAAGAACAAGCCCAAGAAGCAACAAGGTTTGCACATGGGTGAGTGAGTTAAGGATCTGTTTGCTTGTTCTCCGGTCTTCAAATTCTATTTCGATGATGCTGTGGTTCTCATAAAGTTTCGCTCATAGATATTTATCTTGATGAGGAATGCCTCTGTTTTGAAATGAAAAATTTTCTTGGCAAATTATAAACCAATGGTCTAGTACGACTCAGAGCTTGCTGTCAAGTTTTGTAAATGGACAACTTGTTTCTCCTTCGTTCTTCATTATCTTGTTATAGTGTTTTTAAAAGCAGAATAAACATTTGCACCAAAAGAAGAGCTTTAAAAAAGTAAAGGCCCGATTAGCGTGCCATTTCAGCCGACTAACTACATACTCAGACACATGTCATATCACTTAGCCAAACCATTTCCAACTGAAAGGCGCTAGTAATGAAGTCAAAACGCTTTCGCCCAGAACTTATCGTGTATCATCTCTGGTTTGACCCTTAACCTACAGATAAATAGCTGCTCCCTAATAAGACGTGACATGACGAAGTAAATGCAATGAACCAATCCATCGATCATGCCTATTTATGCCGTCTGGTATGTAGGGCAGCAACAAAGGCACTCCAATCTTGGACCAGCTTTAAACAGTGCCCCATTTGTGATGGAGGCCCTTGAGCTCCCCTTCCACAGTTCCACGCCATGTTATCTTTGGTCACCCTCTCTACCGTTTCCTCTCTCGTTCCGTTGCCCGGCTCTCTTCTCGTGATGTGCCCGATCCTGTCCTCGAAGTAAATGCATGGGCAAGAAAACAAATAAACAACAAGACCAGTTCAAGGCAGATTAACGGGTGTTTCATGGAAGGTTATAGGGTGTAAAAGATAACATCTAGGCGAGCAGTTGTCTCTTATGAAGATTAACGATTAATTTTGTTTTTATCTTGTGCTCAGGTGAAATTCAGAGTGCCCTCCCCGACCCACCTGTATCTTCAAAGCCAGCCTCACTGAGAGACAGCGAGTGGTTTCATGGTCCGATATCCCGGGCTGAAGCAGAGCTGCTTCTCGAAGATGAAGGTGACTTTCTGGTGCGTGAGAGCAAAAGCCAGCCGGGGCAGTTTGTCCTGTCAGGGGTGCAAGGGGGCCATCCGCGACATTTGCTGCTGGTTGATCCTCGTGGTCAGGTGAGTGCGCACAGAAAAATTATCGTGGGGAGGGGGGGGGGGCATCCGTTGCATTTGCTGCTGGTTGATCCTTGTGGTCGGATGAGTAGGGCACATAGAAGAACTATCAAGGGAAGGGGGGCATCCTGGGAATTTGCTGCTGGTTGATCCTCGTGGTCAGGTGAGTGCACGTGGAAAAACTATAATGGGAAGGGGGGCATCTGTGGCATTTGCTGCTGGTTGATCCTCGTGGTCAGGTTAGTAGGACACATAGAAGAACTATCAGGGATGCAGGGGGGCACTTGACACGTTCAGGTAAATTTTGGAGCACTGGCGAGGGTTGTTGGGGATAAAAAGCAGTTATCTATTGATGATGTTGAAGCCATCCTTTTCTCGTTACCAAGGCAACTGAGCAATACTCTTCGTTTTTTAGGTTCGGACCAAGGACAAAGTGTTTGACAATGTGGAGCAGTTGATTGCCTACCACCGAGAGAACGACCTGCCGATCATCTCCTCTGGCAGTTCGGTGAAAATCAAACATCCCGTGATTAACGTCAAGCATAGCTGAATAAAACGGGACTTTTTATAACAATCCATAAAAGTAGTGTATAGCCATTCCTATACAGATCTACATTGTGGTTAAAACCGGCCTTTTTCTCAAGCTACTACAAATGTTAGCGTTTTTAGCGAATTGGCAAAAATCGTCAAAGTTAGCATTTATTAAAGTTTACTGTATCTTCCCCTTACCCTTATTTATATCTTTGACAAAGCGTCGGACAGTAATTGCAAGGGTTTCAATAGCGTCGAAACCGATTTTCAGTAACGTTTGTTTGAAATTATTACATTATTTTTACATTCTTCTGCCGGAGGTTAGTTTTTGTCTTGGGTGTGTGTTCATAAAAAGAACTCGCTTGAACGCCGTATTTGTAGTCTAATGATAATTGCTAAATCTTGCTCAGAAAAAACTTTAGCACAGAAGTCGCTAATAACAGAATTTTTAAGAGGTTTTTCTAAATTAGGTACAGAATTAATTAGTGGATAGGGCGCTTTCAAGAGTCCTTGTTGGTTTTTTCACGCAAATGTACTCTGGTAACCACAAACTTGAAGAACGTACGTTCTGTGTTTCTTGTAAAAAAATTAACTGTTTGTTGCTTAACGAAAAGCTGTGACAATTTTTTCACGCACCATATAATTTTTTGGCTACTCCAAGCGTCCGTATACAAGACAGCCATGGAGAAAAACTTAATTAGTTTGTATGAAAGCTTAAGAAGTAATGCTTGTTAGTTAGTTTAAACTAGAAAATTCCAAGGCTTTTAAAAAAAATAACTCTTCAAATGTTTTCTTTAGGTCTTAAAAAGAATGTACGATAGAATTTTAGTCTTGAGAGAAATTAAAATATAACTGTAAGATAGGTTTTGAACTTGCGTGCCTTTCTGTGTTTACATCTGTAAGCTAACTTACAACTTAACAAACTTTAACCAACAATTTGTTGATATTCAAAGTTTGTTTAGAATAGTTTACAACGATCCAAAAAATTCTTATTTTGAACAAAGTGGTGGAATGCCATTACGTCCGGTTGAATTTTTTTTTTTTGCTTTTTAATGTACTTTGTTTATATGTTGCTTAATTAGTAGCTTGTAAAATCAGATATAATTCGCACAGTCAAAGAAGTTTGAGAATTGAGTCGTATGTAGGTACTGTAGAATAAAGCATTTACTTTCACCATTGACATTATTCAAATGAGTTGAAACGAAATATTAGTCAATTTCAAAAGAAAAACGACCAGTTTGGCAATACACGCCATTTACCTATTTTTTGAATACCTAGGCAGTTTTAATAACAGGCGAAATCACAAACTTATGTTATAAATATTTATCAACTTGAAAATGACGTCTGGTTGATGTTGAAGAAATGAACCCCCGTTTGATACCTTATTATTAAACAACGTTAACAAAAGAAACTTAACGAAATTGGTGTTTCGGTTGGAAGACACGAAAAGACCGTGGTATCGTTTTGACTAGATAACTTACAAAGAAGATTGTTGTGTTCTTTGTCTTTTCGGTTCTAATGAGAAAACATTTACACTTAGCTATAGAAGCTGTTATGAATTTATGAGATGTAAATTGGCAGTTCAAGCCTGGATATTAGGGTTGTTTGTTGACAAACTAAATTAAAAACATTCGAGCCAAACACAGCTGCTGTTCCCCTGACAAAACAAAACTGCATAAATTTTCTGCAGAAAAGTTCGAAAGAAAAGAGCAAAAACGAGTATCTATTTTTAAATAATACAATGAACGCAAAGAAGAGAAAACAGAGAAAATCACGAGGGAGCGTGACCTTTCATTTGGAGTCGTCCAATGCCGTCGCAAAACCACCGTTGCAGGACTTTGTAATCGATGAAGACAAAGAAGTTTCGTCTGACCAGTGGAAAAGTTCTGGAAGGCTTGAGAAACACAATCGTGAAATGCTTAAGTGTAAGTAAAAAAAAATTCTTTGTACATAACAAATTTTACCTCTAAAGTTGAATGACTATTCTGCATTCAAGTGAACGACCGTTGTTGAATAAATCAATTTTTTTGTTACCTCAAAGACCATAATTGTATTCATCTTTTCGTTTATTTGTTCCTGAAAACAGTCGCAGCCTCTGCGCGATAATGGTTCACTCGTTTATGCATTTCTCGTGAAACCCTTTGTACGTAAACGCAGTACAATTGAACGACATTTGTATATGCAAAACTTCATTCAATGTGTTCTTTTTTCCGCCATCAACCTCGCAATATTCTTCACCAATTAAGCTTATTCCCGCAGAGAAACCAGCTGCTATGTTCGTTACCTTGTTCGTAGCGTCCTACGCATGACAAATAAATTTGATTGCAAATGTTGTAGCAAAAAACTTGACTTGAGCCAAAGTTCTTTTCTATGGGACTTCACTATGCTTTATAGTTACATTCAACATATCGAATTTACAAGTTCTGGCTATTTAGG
The DNA here is from genome assembly GCA_025388745.1 of Hydrozoanthus gracilis. Classification (NCBI taxonomy): domain Eukaryota; kingdom Metazoa; phylum Cnidaria; class Anthozoa; order Zoantharia; family Hydrozoanthidae; genus Hydrozoanthus; species Hydrozoanthus gracilis. The sequence goes on from JANVCF010233262.1 coordinate 10,709, forward strand.
CTAGACAGCTATCCCACAGGACCAAACTTTGTTTTCGCCACAGTTTACTCATGTGTTTCTGTAACCCCAATCTAGGTAGCGTTTCCGAAATAAAAACTATACTTTTTGAGGCTTACCGGAAATCTTCGTCAGTCATGACGTCACTTTCTTTGTCTCAATCATTGTCATTGGTGGAGTCACTGGTGGTGAAATCGTCTCACTGTTAAGCTTGGTTCACACTAGCGACGGAAGCAGAAGCGCAGACGGAGACGGAAGCTATCAGAGTTACACCGAAGTGAGAACCGATACGACGGAAACGGAGACGGAAGCCTCGCTTCCGTGCATGCGTCTCAGTCAGTTCAAAACGGCAGATGAGGGAGATTTTTGCCAGTGCCGGCTTTCATTTGGCTGCGTCTTTGGAGAAGAAGGCATGAACTGACAAATTTCAGAAAAATGCGGAGAACCATTTGGGTCAGAGAGTTTTATGCGGCCAAAAAATCGTTTTTGGCATGAAAGCAACATACAAAACGGGGTATTTTCTAACACTTCGGTCAACAACTCCGCTGCCGCCATATTTGTAGGAATTTTTGCCGAGGGACTGGAAAAGAGCGTTTTCATTGGATCATCTTTCTGTTTCTGCTTTCGCTTCCGTTATTACTGGTTCACACTACAAACTAGACAACGGAAGCAAGACGGAGGCAGAAGAAACGACGGGAAAAAAGGAACGGTCAGTTCCTCCCGTCTCCGCTTCCGTCGAGCTTCCGCTTATGCTTCCGTCTGCGTTTTACCGGTTCAAACTAGAACGTAAGGCTTCTTCCATCTCCGCTTCCGTCGCTAGGGTGAACCAAGCTTTAGTGTTGCTATATTTGGCACTCATAACGTCGCTGTCTTTGTCTTTATCTTTATCATAATTGTAAAGTGAACCAGTCTCAATATCAGGGGGGAGGGGTTGCCATCATTGTCACTCGTTGACGGTCTTGTTTAACTGACTCCACGTTTGCAGTACAACTGAACTCGTCAAACAGACCACGTTGGCTCATCTTACCGTGTTGGTTCGAATTAGCGCTCTCTCTTGAATTAGTTCCCTCTCGAACAAGCCACCCCCCCCCCCCCCCTCCTTAAAAAGACCAAATTTGCAACAACAAAAAAAGAAGTCTTTTCTTAAGTAACCATTGGTTATTCACTGCAGGTGGTATTTTTGACAGCCTGGTGTGAAATTACCTATACTGACACTATATAAATACAGTAATTAGAATCTTTGGTTTATAAGCTTTCTTGTGATATATAGTTTGCCATGGTTTGGATTAAAACTGACAGTTTTATTGGAATAGACCAAGAGTGTGCTTTTTTCAGGTGAAACCCCGCCTTAATTAAGCGCTATAAATACTATAATACATGCGAAAATCCTTTTTTGTTAGAACCTCAGTGATTTTGGCGTTGACTATCGCCGGTTAGGACAAGGGTCTTGTTGTTCACTGTTGGGTTAGACTTGTATCGTGCTTTTTAGATTGTATTTTCCTTAGACTGAATTGCGTGTATAATACGTTTTGCTTAGCTACAGATTTCGTTTAACTGAATATGTTTATCGTCTTGTTACACTTTGTCGTTCAAGTATTTGTCGTGAAATTATCTCATTAGAGTATAACTTTTTTTAGATAATAATATACACCGACCGTAGCAGATTTAACGTAATATTACATTTACACTGAACATGACTGGGAATTTGCAATTGAGCTTTAATATCATGTTTTTAATGACATTTCTTAGGAGTTGTTTTATTGCTACTGCATACTTTGGACAGTAATCTCCAGTCACAATGCTACAAAACGTTTATGAATGAATATGCACAAACAATATGTCTCGGTTTTATGAGAATAAAAATATGCTCAGTCAGAATAAATTAATTCCAAAGCTATACGGCTAGGTAACAACGAACGAACATAAAATGCGATCTCACATAATTGGTGATGATTGAATTGTTATCGGATGTCAAAACAAACATTTCATAATGTTGAAGAGCCTGTTTTGAGATTCTGCAGTTCACATGTAGAGAACCATGCAAAAGCGTTTTTTACATACTGTCAGACCGACTTTCGCGGAAGATAAAGACATACTAAAGTTGGTTTAAATCGTTTTTATCACTGCTTTCTGACTCATACCGCGGAGTTTTACTTGGGGCTTGATAAAAGTTGGTAAATAAAAGAGACATGTGACGTTTCTCGTGAGGGGGGAGGGGGGGGGGTGAGGTTCGAAAAACGTCATAACGACGCTTCTTGTGGTAAAAATAGACATCCGACGCTCCTCTTCAATGTTTTTAAACAATTTGAGGGATTTTTAGGGAAGCGACACATATCTGTTTTATAACAACTTCTCATCTGTTTTGGCTAAAGCTCATTTTTTTACTGACGTACTTGAGCCAAAGTTCTGTAAATTATTTATTTGACAGAAAAGGTGTTTTTTCAGGTATACAGGAGCTCAAGCTTAAACGCGATGAACTGCAAAGACAGCTGCTGACCGAACAGGTGGAGAAAAATTGTATTCAAACTGACATCATGAGTTTGACCGATAAGCTTTCTAAAATCAACGAAAGCTTAGCCAGAAAGATTGCCACAAGAAGAGAATATGATGAAATAATATCACAGACGGAAACAGAGTACTCAAAGGTACGTGGGAGCTTTGACGCAAGATGCCGCATTTGCGGTCTTCCTGTTCACTTTTGAAAAAAAATTCCGACTGAAGGAATAAATGCGAAATGCAAACTAAAAAGCAGGTTTGTTCGATTTTTATTTTCTTTATATACAACAGTGTTGAACAAGTTGTGCGCCCTTCATTAGACCATGGAAGAAGACATTTTGCTCGGGAATTATTTCGGGAAATGTGGCAAAGATGGCAGCAAGCACATGTATTGGAGTAGACAGTTTTATCGTTTGAACCAAGTAAAACCTGGTTAGAAACCGTGGCTGTTGTCATGGAAACTACGTGCAAGCTGTTGTTGTGAACGTAACTAAGTCAATGTGTTTCGAAAACAAGAAATACTAGGCAAAATGAATAAGATTTTAAACGCTTTGCAGTTCTTTATTTTATCTTTCTAATTCTTATTTGTTTGTGCATATCAATCTAATTTTAAAACACCTGACCACATTAAAGAAATACGGAGATTTATATGTTCACCCAACTATCTAAGTTTACCTCTGGTCTAAATAAACTTTTTTGCAGCTCCTCGAGATGTCAAGA
>JANVCF010233373.1:0-16348 GCA_025388745.1 Hydrozoanthus gracilis
AATGACTTTATATTAGGCAGCCAGGGAAGGGGGGGAGGGAGGGAAGCTTTGCACTGCTGCTGTTATCAAATAATGCCGACCCTTGTGAACATCTAGTCTGTCCGGATTGTTATCTACCTAAGAATCACTCTTCTCAAGTTTTTCATTCTTAATGATAATAATAGAATAGTAATAATAATATCAATTGTAATAAGGAAATGAGAAAAACTTTGTCACAGGTATGCGATTTTCACGAGGATCCTGCACTAAAAGTTTTACTGTACTACCTGGAAAAACATCAAAATACATCATCAAAAGTACATCACAAAAACATTAAAACATTTTATCTGTACCACTAGATGAAAAGAAAAAAACAAGAATACTAACTTAAAAATTGCAAAAGTCGGGCATTTTCTGTTTTTGCTGTCAAGGGGAGGTGAGGTCCAAATGGAAAAATAATTCTTGGTTCTTTGTTTTATAGTGTTTTGGCCATCAGTCACTGACAACCTGAGAAAATACAAGATAGGACTGCCTCCGGAAAAATGGTTTTCACTTTCAGAACAATGGCGACAACGAGGCAGTTCGTGCTAGTTTCTTACAACCCACGTACCCATAGATAGATCAGTAGCACTTAGTTGTCTGATCTTTTATTAACAGTTTATGAGTTAAGTGCAAAAAATATTTACTGTACGTGCTGTATGCATTAACCACAATAGTTCACAAAGCGGGCTCTCCCCGTCAGATGATTTCGTTTTTTACGTTATTCATATATTCAAGAGTTCCTCCGGGGTACCTTACAATTAATATTAACAGACTGTTTGGTCACTCCGTAAAGTTACAAAACTTGACTTTGTTTAAAACTTGCAGCCTCTAAAATTTCTTACGAACTACACCGTCAACACTCGTTCAAGACAGCGAAATAGGACATGATGCATTTTGAAAGGAAGTCCAAAGGTTATCCCTATCGTCAGTATCGAGTAACTCCCTTACTAAAAATCAAACACAGAAGCGGCAAAATTCTAAAAGTTATATTTCTAAAAATATTAATCTTTAATTTTGTTTTTCCAAAGTACTTAAAATAGTTGAATTAGCAATTTCTGCTGGCAAGTTTTTCAAATATAACTGTACAATTCTAATGAAAAAGAGTGTCTGAAACAATTTATTCTCGCAGCAGTTTGTGAAAAAGTTTGTTTATGGTTTGTCTTGTTGATGACAGCTTTGTTTTCGCAAAAAAGTTGTCTGTACTAAAATTGGTTGAAAAAACACTCACAATTTCGTATCACATTTTGTAACTGATTGATAGAACTCAGTCAAATAATTCTAGTTGTTTCATTTGCATGTCCAACCCTGTTCATTCATCTCACAATCCGCTCTACTATTCTCGTGTTCTTTTCAGGTCTGTAAAAACTCTCTCATTAGTGTACACCAAAAAATTCAAAGGCCTTAGAATTAAGCCTCAGCCTGAAAAGACATGTTCGTAACCTGTTCCAGACGTTTATTCATCATGAGTGATCAAATAATAACTATGCTTTGTTAAATGGGTGTTGATTTTTTATTCCGCAAAAGAGAACTTAGCAAAGGCGATAATTTTACGTTTGTAAACTTCTTTTTCACCTCCTCATTTTTTATAGGTTGTTTTCTAGTTGAGATATTTTAAAAAGAACAAACCGTACCAGAAGGTTTTTTTGTCAACCCTCTCATTTTTTATAGTTGAGATCCGTACCGGAAGGTTAATCAGCAGTTAAACTTACAATTGGACTCAATTTACGTTCACTGAAAGCTGTGAGCGGTTTGTTGTAATTGTTATGGAAGGCTTACAACTCAATACTAATAAAATCACCTTTCCATTGGTTAAGATAGGATTACGTTAATGTCAAGTGCAACTCACACCTGATAACTTCAGCAATGAACAAGTGCTCTTAACAATTTTTAATCCATTTAATTTTTTTAAATTTTAAACAAAACTAGTACTTTTAAACTTTGACATTTAGCTCTTAGTATTCTAGTGTTAAGTGTTTTATAACATTGAAATAACAATATTTTGGAAAAGTGCCGCCAGGATGGCTACAGTCTTGACTGTAACTGTGCACCCTACTGAAACTAAGTGTTAATGAAGTGTTTTAACAAAGTGTCTATTGTTAATAGAGTAACTGATAACAGATGGTGAACGTGTAATACAGAGAAAGATTCTGTGTCAAGCTTGATTAGAAAACTGATCATGTCACCCAGGAAAGGAAGAAGCTTCGTTGTTCGTTGCTTTTATTATCTTCGTTGTCAGCAGCGAAGATAATAAAAGCAAAAAAACACACAAGTTTATTACTTTGCAAAACTTTGTTGTGGTTCACCCATGGCCAGCTAGTTGCTGAAATTTAACAAAAAACAATTCCCATGGTCTCCCTGTGTACAAAGGTGCACGTTTCCGTTCGGTTGCTCAGTTTTGGATTGTCTTGAAATCATTAGCTAATCGGGTGCTTCTTTCTCAGTTTGCTCGATCGTTAGAGCGATCATTACCACATTACCTGCAGTAATTAAATTGTTTGCAAAATGTTGCTTTTTAGAGCGTGGCCGTTACTACGTTGAAAAGATGTTTTAGTTGCTTTTGGTTTATTATTCAATGGTGCTTCTTAGGTCGGCAACCTAGACTAACGACTATCAATTAATACATTGTTGATGGGTCTGGGTACGCTAGACCCTAGTCAGTTTTCTTTTCCTTACTTGCTAGGACAATTGGTCTTTTCTAGATGACCCGGCGAATCTTATTATCAAAAACCTTTGGCTCTAAAATACTGAAATAAAGCACTAAACTCAAAGTACAGACTCTACAATGATCAGTTACCTCGCTCGGATGGTTTAGTCTCTTTATTCCATGGAAAGTTTCGACTTCCATCTTAGCATCTGGGCGTCTTTCTTTTATCAATCTTTTCCAGGACACTCCTAAACAGGTAGAAAAAAAAACAAAAAAAGATAGTTAAAGAATAAATATTTCGAAGTTGCTATAATCTAAACTTTTTACACGATTCAACTTGGTTGCATCACAAATAAGAAGGTTTCTGTCAGTTGAAACCAACAGGCAGCTGCTAGCTAGTTAGTTAATTTTTATCAAATTCAAAAACAATGCGGATTACAAGTTCTCATTGTCTCTAAGCCAGGTAGCTCGGTGCTTGCATGTCCCACCCTTCATGGCACCATGCAGTCTTGAGGATGACGGCCACCGTGGTTGTAATGACAAAATGACAGAAGCCAGCTGTTCATTTACATCACAGCCAAACTGACTTGCTAATGCACTCACTCACTTTGTCTCATAGAAGGTGAGATTGAAAATTTCGACATTTGGAAGACTGGATGACTTCTTGGTTAGAGTTAACTCGTTTTTTTACAAGAAGCAACTGTATATTAGGGAACATTCATTTTTTATGGGTAAAGGAGGGGAGCAAGGGTTTCTTTTGGAAGGGGGGGGGGTTTCCGAAAATGTTGAGTTGTAAGCGGAGAAAGAGGGGGCATGCAAAAAAAACAAACGAGTGGTTAAACAAAAACACAAATTACGGTAAATTTGATATCAAATGTTCGGCTGCAAAAGTACTGAATGATATCCCTCTGGTGATACAAAACAGTTCGTCACTTTCGATTTTAAAGAAAGAGTTCAAAAAGTATATCGTAGCATCATAAAAACTTCGTACATATCGTGTTTACCATGTTATTTTGTCCTTCCTGTGAAGCGAGCTCTTTTCTGTCTCGGCATATCTATAATTAGGCTGTATCTATTTAAGTTCTTTAGCACCAATATTGTCTCTCGTTTGTCGCTTGTCTTTTTGATATCCGGCAAAAACTAAGGTAAGGTATAGGAACTCGTTAGCCCCTATGGGCTTTTACCTACGCCTTCTACGTTTGCAAAACTTGTAAATAGAAAATACGTTTATAATTTAAAGTGGTAAATAAAAAATCTGTTAAAAATTGTTAAAAAGTCTATTATTATAAAAATTGAACAATCCCTTAAATCCTCTTACGTAATTTGTTGCTGTTAAAGATAGCCCAGAAGGAACGAACACTATATACGTCATGTAAATACACTAAACTACCCCCTAAAACCTTTTGATGTAAGTTTGTTCGATGATTTAGACGATCTTTTTAAATTTCGCGAGTGGCAACAATACTTATGGTTATCCAAATGATCGTTCTGAAAAAGTTTTTCCCAAGGTGTTGCCATAATTGCAAACAAATGCCGTCGTGGATAATATCAACAATAGCTACACGGTTAAAAAAAAACGAAAGTATAGGAAATAGTAAAGTCTCGGTGTTGTCTCGTTTAGGGGCCCATATGCCAGTTGATCCTCTCAGATTTTGTGCAGTTTGTTCATTTGTAAATTTGCTCAGCACAGAAGAGCTCGACCACCTTAATCAATCATGTGCTGTGAATTATTTTCAGAAACAAAGAATTGCTGGGTTTACTGGCGCAATCAGACGAACTCCGATGATGGACATGAACAAAAACTCAGAAACCTTGCTCTAGTGTGACTTAACAACATATTGCATTGCTCCAAAGTACGTGGCAATTGCATTCAAGAGCAACGTTAGCATTTGGAAGTACCGGATGCAGTGGTTCAGCACGCGAGCAACACGAACTTCAGGGGGGGGGGGGGGTTCGGGGACATGCTTCCCCGGGAAATTTTCAAATTTTCTGGACTCTCTTTAACCCAGTATTCTGCGTTTCCTGGGCCGGAATCGCTAATCATGAAGACCTCTAGTGCTCATAAAAAATGAAATATTCGACTAATTTGGCAATTAGAATGAGTATATATCAGTTTGCAGTTGTTCGTTTCTAGTTGATTCCAAAACGTACTCAAAATTGAGTGTACTTATGAGTCGCACATCTCTAAAGAGCTGCTCTCTAGAGATCGTTCATTCATCGCTATCGAAGTCTCATTCATCACAGTACAATCGACGATTTCCGCACTTGTGCGAACTACCGGTCGTTAGATGTCAAACAATCGGACGTTTCTTCCGACGTCCGGCCTCAAACGAAAGCGCTGAAAATAATAAAATAACAACACTAAAAACAGTCAAATGAAGTCAGGTTTTGCTCTAATGTTTATGCATGAACTAAGCATAAATTATATACTTTGCTTTTCAATTTTTCCGTCGTTTTTCGTTATTTTTGCCTTAAATAATCAAACAATTGATTGAGAGGCATAATATTGAAATTCTAGGAATAAGCAAAGTTAGATGAATACATCAGGAATGACCACTTTATCGTCCGGACACACCATTGCAGCCCAAGCAAAGAAAACAAACAAAAAGGAACAAGAGTTCTACTGGAATGGAATCCCCTGTCAGGAAAATCTTAGCAAGATTTGAGACTGAGTTCAAGAAAACCAAAACCGTTCAAGTCTTAACAACATAACTTAACAACTCCTTACAGGCAACTGTTAACACTGTGCCGAAGGGGGACATTCTTCTGATTATGGGCGGTTTGAACGCCAAAGTTGGATCTTAGACTGATAAGGGAAAAGAAAGTGAAATGGGACTCCTTTGAATTAAAATGGCGAGCTGTTTGCTGATTTTGTGTCATGAACAGTCTGGTCATCGGAGTAATTTGATTTTTGCCTAAGATTTGCCATAAAACAACTTGGATGTCACCGACTGGAGATACTAAAAACCAAATAGACTCATTGCTATTGTCCAAAGATGGAGGTCATCCCTCCAAAACGTAAGAGCGAAAATGTTTGAAAAATTTTGGTTATTTATCTGGCGCATTACCGTAAAACTAGCAAAGAGAGAAGTTGAGTATCTTCAGATAGCCATCAGCACCTACTTGTGGCAAAGATAAAGTTAAAATTCTTGACACAGAAAATAACGGAAGAAAAGAGGAGGGAATTTCAATATTTGGAGAATCATCTAAACATTGTGAATGAATTTCAGTTATCACTTCAAAACATAATTAGGGTATTACAACATCTAAATGAAAGCGAAGAGGGTATAACTAGTACTAGGAAGCAAACTACAGACGCTATCATAAGAACATGTAAGGAAACATTGGATTTTTCCAACAGTGGATTTCAGAGACATGGGAAATGAAAGGCGACATTAAGCGTGAGGAGGTCAACCCAACAAAAACAATAACTCACTAATTTACATGACTTGAATTGGCGGGAAAACGTTCGAAGACATACCGCTGCCATATACGTAGTGTTCGCATAAGTTCGAAAAACACTTTTGTTTTGCCAATACAGCACCGTATCATCCTTTTCAAAGTTCCCGTATTATTCAAACTGCTTCTCACTCACGTTAAGGTTTGGTAAAAGCTCTCTTTTCTAAGTTCGCTTGTTCAGTAGCTGGGTCGGTGCTATCTCCTTCTCGGGCTAAAAACTTGTTCACTAGCTTCTGTCCTAATTGTCCATTAACGAAATTATTAAGGGTTCGAGTCACTGGGATCTGACCTAACATGCGACAAACGGGGATGCTGTGTTGCCAGAAGTACACGTTGGAACTTTTAAACACCAGATCTCTTGAGCTATCAAAATGCGCAATAAAAACCTGCGAAGTTCCCTATAAGTCTCTTGTACTGACACTTGCAAAAACTACTCCGATTTGTCTGCAGGTAATACAATCGGTGCGCGACGGAAGCGAGGTGGTACATCGGTTGGTTCTCTGTGAAGTTTTGTATCTGAAAATATAACGTCCTTCACGCTTTTCCGGTCTTGGCTGCTGCGTCAAAAACAAAGCGTACTTTGGTCGTCATCTTGTTTCACAGCCGGGATGTGTGGTAAAACCATTGGATTTCCTTGGTCTTTGGCACCTTTCTGACGCCGCCTTGGCTTACGTAATCCCTGATAATCTGATCATTATAAACAGTATTAAAGTCGTCTTCAAAATCTGGTTTACCCCTTTCCACGGAATGCCTAAATCGAAGCGACCCTCGTTGAGCACTAAAGTGTCTTTTGAAATTTTTGAGAGCCACTGACAGTTACTATGGGCCAGCACATCGATTTGTTTTCGTCATGATGCGGTGCCGAACTGAACTGAATGAAGATGCGGCCATTTAGTTTCGAGTTCCGACCACACAATGCAGTGCTTGTGTGTCATTGGCGATGTTGTCAAGAACGTTCGCTTGTAAATGCACCGAGAAACCGCCGTCAATGCTGCATACAAGTTGACAAAGTAACTCGCTTTGGTTACTTACAGAAACTTACAGTTTCTGTCCCACCTGTCCCGGAAAATGGAAGAGTTTAGGAGGTGCCCTTAAGCCTCTCCTTAATACCGTTTTCTGTCACAACGTTAACGTCCAACGGACGTAAAGCGGTGTCAAATCAACTTCAGAACTTACATTTGATTTAGTTTCGGCACTTGACTGTAACGAAACGGCACTGACGAACTGATCTGATGACTTTCGAAACTTCGCGATATAGTTTTTTATCATGTGTAACACAAGAATTTCATTGCGTAAAGCTTGTTTGTAGAAGTCGATACACTGCATTTGCACCTGTGAAGGATAGATGTTTTGTTTTGTTATTTTGTTTTATAACATTTTTAACTCAAGTTGTCACGGATGAAACAGGAATAGGGCTCAAGGTCCCTTTCAAGGCCTGTCACACGGGGCCTACGGTTTAACGTTCTTATCCGAGAAAACGCGAAGGTTTAACAGTTGGCAGATGTTAGAGCAATGGCAGCACATTCTTCTCAGTTATTTTAAGACCGGGGGGGGGACGAGGGTACTTTGGGGTCGAAAGGGTAGGGATGACTGTCGGAAAAGTTCCCAAAGTACCCGAAAAAATACCTAGGGATAAAAATTTTCCACCCTAAAATAACCTCTCGGTTTTAAAATTACCCTTAAAAAATCAAAATTCCATTTGTAATCTGAAAATTTTTCTTGGGTAGCTAGCGGGTCGGCGTCAATTCCCCTCTTGTTGTGTCGAACGTGATATGCAGTATAAAAGGCGCGCACGTAATTGGACGTTCGCCGAGCGACTTTTGTCTTATCGTCCTGTTCAGTCAAACGTTTACTAAAACACGGGACAGCAAGCAGTCCAAAAGCTTCACGTTTTTACACCCTAAGAAATACCAGGTTCTTGGTTTAACACAGGATTTCTTTTAACATATCCTAAAAAATGCCGGACTGGCAATTTTTACCCCTAAAAATACGACGGTCATACCTATACCATCCGAATATAAGGAGTGATGCTCCTGCCGATGTAATGCCAAAAGCTTGGTCGTGGTGAATTTGCACTACCAACTACAAAATCAATTTCAACAAACTAAAAGGCTTGTATTACCTCTGCTCACTTCATAGAAACTGTTTTGCATGCGCGGGATATTAGTTTGTATTTTTGTAACAGCTATTTAAATTGTCTTTCGAATCAAAAGTGCATTTCTGAACCAACCGTGCGTTCGCTTCTGTTGATTGCCAAGGTAGACTAGACACCGTCCAATACAAGTCTGTCTTTTTTTACACTAATTACAGTGAAAGTTCTCGTGACACATAATGATATAATATACCGTTCACAACATAGAAAGCGCTTTGTACGGGGTGTTTATTCACTCGATGTTTGTGCAAAATCCCTAACTCGCCAGTACCTCGCCCGTTCGGGATTTAACACAAACATCTCGTGAATAAAAGCCCGTACGTAGGCCGCACTTTCTATGAAGTAAACAATACAACTTGTGTGATAACTTCAGAAAACTCATTTTTAAAGACTCAATATAGGTATCTCAATCCTCCCCAGTGCCATAATATTCTTCTAAGTTCTAAATTAATTTCATGACAATTTAAACGACCACTCCTCTTACCTTTTGCATATGAAACATAATTTTTCACGACAGTCATGTACATTTCCACATTGCTCAATTTGTTCAACTTTTTCTTTGCTGTTGTTAGTCTTACTTTCGTCAGTTTCCTTCGATTTTTCAAAACATCAACTCCTCTTTTTTTCTTCCCACCTGAACATTGTTTAATTATAATTTTGTTGACAAAGTTTCACTTGCAGACACACAAACCGGTTCGTTTAATTCACACGAAAATCTTTGCCAAAATTTTCAATCCTTCGGTCGGTGGTAGTGTATACCACGTAAATCCGTCTCGAAGGACCTTGTTCCCAGATGGATTTAAATGACACGAGCTCACAAACGAGCCTGACTATCACCCAAAACAACAACTCACTAGGTCACATGACCCGAACTGGCGGGAAACGTTCGAAGACATCTACATCATAGTAGCATGCCTATGTGAGTGTACCATAGTTTAATACTAATTGTCTTCAATTTTAAAAAAAACTGAAGAAAACCAGTTATTTAAAGAATGAACGAGAGTACAATAGTATAGTTTGATGGTCTTGGACTGTGTAAAATGAATTTTATTTGACAGTACTAGAAAGAAGTGGCTGTCAGGGTATAGTGGAGTGGTCGAATGAGAACAGATTTATGATTAGAATAAGATGAAGGTTATTGTTAAACTTCGCCACGGGAATAAATACAAAAAGCTGACGTTTTAACAACCCCACGCTTCAGCCAAAGATTCTTGTGAGCAAATGGCGGAGACTGACTGAGCCGGGATCTGACCGTCGAAAAATCAAATTTCAGAACTCCAAAGTAAAGTTGAACCTTTCATATTTTACTCGATTCAATCACATTTTGGTTAATATAACAGTAGTCAATGTGCCTTTCAGAATAATCGCGCTGATTGAGCTGAAGTTTTTTTCAAAATTTGTTTTTAGTGTTATGATTTGCAAAAAAGTGTTTGCACCGCAGGCAGGAAAATAATTCTTCTATTATATAACCTTTATAACTAGTTACGGTTTAGAAAACCTTCAGTGGGAGTCCTGTTTTTAATCTAATTCAAAAATTTTATTAGTTATACCAATTTTATCTGTTTGGTCTTTTTTTTTCCTTTTTGCCTTAGGGTTATGCCAACTATCTTTGAACATTGCCAAGTATAACCATATCTTATATTTCATTGCCATAGAAAAAGGTTGACATCTCTATAAATAGCACTCTGCTAAATAAGAAAACACGTATCAGACAATCGAGTAGTGTGATAGACACTTAATACAAACAGACGTTTTTTAGAATTCAAGAGAAGCACGAGCTTCTTCAAAGATTGAGACTGACCTCTGTTAATATTAGTAAGGCTGATGGCCCAGACGATATTCCAAACTGGTTGGGTATTTCGGTAAAGGGAATGTTGTTATGAACTAGTCCCACCTGTATGCAATATCATTTAGTCTCCACTATCTAAAAGAGTCCTGCCCCTCCTCCAAATTGAGTAAAGTCCACGACACCAAAGCTGGTCTCAGACCAATTTCCTTCTTACCAACTCTTTCCAAAGTAGCAGAACACTTCATTGTAAACCCTCATGTCAAACCTGCAGTTGAGTGTTCGGATCGATTTGGGAGCCGTCCTAATTCATTAAAGCAGCAATGTCCTGACTCGGGGAGATAATGAGAGATAACTTGATTTCGGGTTGGGCCAACCCGAAATCAAGTTTATATTGCAGAGTGGTAAATCGGACTGAGTCTTGTCCATCCTGAAGTCTTTAGAGTTAACTACAGAAGAAAGCAAAAAATACAGGTCAATTCCTGAATTATAATAAATAGCAGCGAAATCTTACGATCATTGAATCCATGGTTTGAACGAAAGATTCACGAACATACAAATCGAGTTTACACGCCATAACTACAAAAGCGAATTCGATCAATACATGAGAAACTGATTACAAAACTTACCTCTTCAAATAAATACCTCTTTCAATTCCATCTAAGGGCTGTAGAAAATCGTCGAAAAACTCAGAAGTGTATAAGTTTGTAAACTTACTGTAAATCTTTCCTCACTCCCCACAAGAACTGATGTTTGTTTCAGTCAATATCGAACAAATAGTCTCCCATAGCGGGACCTGGCCCCTTTGGCTACACTGGTGCCGTTGTTTAGTAAGGGGCTTTGTGCGACAGACGCACAAAGAAGTTCGAATATGTACGTGCGTTTATATTTGATTTAAAAAAGGCCTTCGATCTCATCACCGTCTATTCCGCTCATGCAGCCAGTTTCTTAAAGAACAGATTCCAACAAGTAAAACTAGCCCATGATTGTCAATGAGGATGGATCAAGCCCTTCAAGCTGTTGTCCCCCAAGGTGACTCTTTGCGTAAGTTTATAATGATCAGGATCGGCGGTTTTTATACAGTTGGTCACTGATGATAGAATTTGAAGTCTCGACAGAAATGCAAAATACTTCGAATTATCGGGGGTTCGAATTTTAGGGGTCAAGAATGAACACGCCATTTTCCATCTCAATATACAAGGGATTAAAGCATTGTAAACTGTTTTAGACAACTTCAAAGGGATTAATGAGCTGTGGAATATTTTAGACTACAATTTCGAAGAGAAAATTAACTGTTTTAGAACGTAATTATTTAACAAGTATACCAGCTTCCTACAGCGCCTCCTCTTTTACTCTCGACTCATACAGTAACTGAAATCGAATCATCGGGGCAAAATCCAGTCCATAGGAACAGAAATTACTTCGAATTAGTGGGGACTACTAATTATCCAAGTTCGAACTATCCGAAATGAAATGGCTAAAAAATGAGGGCCAAAACTTTATTTCGAATTAGCGGGGACTTTAAATTATCCGATTTGGAATTAATTCAGGGCCCAACTGTATCATCGGTCAGTGGCGTAGTAACGTAGTAAAGTACGTGGGCGACACAAACGTATACAAGACTATAACTTATATTTAGTAACGCCCAGACCTCTATGAATGAGATCTGCACATGGTCTCACGGTAGCGATTAAATTTCTGATACGTCCAAAAACATGCAAGGAACCGAGGTTTCATTTCTCCCGTGCAACAACACTAAGAAAGAGAGAACATGAAAACCTGAAAATTGATGGTCAAGCCAAGCTTTTTTGATTCGTTTAGAATTGCAGAATGACTTGAGGTGGAACAGTGGTCTTAGAGAAAGCAGCAAAAAGGCTCTATTTCTTTCTCAGTTGACAAGAGAAAACGTTAATCCAACCGAATGAGTTAAGTTCTACACGACTTGCCTCCGTTATGTTTACACTACAGTTAACCAAAATACATAAGTAGTTCCTTCAAGGTAGATAACATTTTAGGACTTAGGCAATATTTTTACAGGTATGGGTGATGTTTTTTAAAACCAGAATTAAGGTTCTAAAGCCTACCGCGAAAACATAATGCTTAATTGTTGCTGAAAATATATTGGTTTTTATAACAAATAGTAAGAAAAACGATAAAGTATATAATACAATTTTAGTCAAGGTGGATAAGATATTTGAATACTTTTGATTGCACACCAAAAGTTGGCTAAACCTGGATCGTTTCTAACTATAAAAATTAGGAACCACTTTTGTTAATGAGAAATACACATAACAGTACAAACTTTACCGTTAGTTAAGACGAATCTTTAAAACAAATTTTTGCGGTTTTGTGATAACATCGAAATATTTGGTTTCAAAAGGCAAGTTACGCGTCATAGTTTGGTAGATAGGTTATCCACGAAAGTATAGCAAAATGGCAAGTTAAGAAAAAACCAAATCTTCCGATAAAGAGTAATACTGTGAGTGTACTTTAACGCAGTACTGACCGGACCCAGTTTGCGGTTGAACTCTGTACGGTGCGAGAACCGCGACACTGGTATGTTCCCGACAATATTTCTCCAATCGTTTCTTGATATCTTACACAACTGCTTGGATCGACTGATCAATTACCGATACTGAACGATATATACCAATTTTTTCTCCTAACAGCAACGTGTGATAGCGATTCACTCAAACCTTGGCCTTCAAGAAAGTAGAATCACATCTTACCTTTGACACTTGTGCAGACTTCCTATTAAATTTGTGATCAGATCTCAGTTCTCTTGCAAACTCTTTAGCGATTAAGTACAATATCGGAACTGCAACCTACTTAGACACAAACTACTCGTTATTGGCTCGTTATTTCGATAATTATTGTGCTTCATCATTGTCAATAACCACAGCTCATTATTTTCCAATGGCCATTCTGGTTTAATGGGCGGTTTGCCAGGTTTGATTGATGGAAAAGTAGCTAATGAACTTCAGTGCCGTGTTTATTGAGCAAAGGCAGTTGAAAAGAAGAACAGCAAAACTTGCTAGATAGCACATCGAACGTTACTCTTCAGTGCCGGGTGTAGTTCATGTTCAGTAAGCGTGTGACAAATACTGCTAGTGATTCAAGTTACTATAATTAGATTCTAAACTCTGTTGTGAGTTAAACGACCAAGCGAAGATAGTTTCGTAACACTTAGTGCTCACGTAGAAAGAAGGTGTGCTAGTAAAAGAAATATGAGTCATAATACTGTATATGTACGTGTATTGTGAAGGAATTTGTGGATGGACAACGTGGAACTGACAAAAAGTGTACAACATTTGATGCGAACGATCGAGATGTTCTCAGTGTAGTTTTGACTTCCTTCCATATCAGTACTCGAAGGAAGTCCAACATGAAATGAAGACAATGCTTATTTGCATGCTATCACATCAGTTGTTGAGCGATTTTGACGAACAACTCAGTTTAAAATCAATAGATCTACTGGCCCTTACAAATGAGCATATACCCCATCCTTCTCATTCTCCAACCGATCAGGGAGTGTTACAGTCATGGCCATCGTCGTGATATAATAAGAACTGACTGATATTGTGGTATATTGTCTGAAACACTAGTCGGTATCAGTTTCACAGCAAGTAGAGTAGTAATATAAAAATAAAATGGCCCTTTTTTTGTTCACAGACTGTAAGTAAAGTCCATTGATTTGCTATCTTGTTTTTCCACTTCACTGGCATTAAGTCCAACCAACTAACTCAGAAACTGATAGTTAATGACATGGTTTAATTTTTAAAGTAGTTTCCGCGTAATAGCTATGCCATAAATTAAAATGTTTTCCGTCATTTAATCACTGTGATGAGCGTTGTTCTACTTGTCAAATATAACTGCTTAGACTTATTTCAGTCTAGAATTTTTAGACAAACCTACCGTGGGCCCGACTTGCTTGAGTTTTCATTTCTAAAATTGTTCCGTTTTTTCATCCTACCGACTGCAGTCTTGCGTTTTATACAATTTTACAATAATTTTGATGAACGTAACTTTTGATAAACAATTTAGTAAAAACGTTTTGTTGTCATGCATTTCGACAACATCGTCATGTCAAACCAAAGGTTTCCCTACTTCACTGCATGCTAAAATCGTTGGAAAAACATAATCGCCTGTACCATAATAATGAAACTTTGAAAAAGTGTCGAGGGCATGTTATTCATAAAAGAACTGAATCCGTCCCTTAACAAACAGTCCGACTCTATTAAAGCAAAAGTGTTGATTTAGTTTCATTTTAGTTTCCAACTCTGAACATTTACATTTTTCATTTCTTTTTATTTGTTTGTTTATTCATCAATTATTGCTTGCCATTCTTTGTATTCAACCTCGATTTTCGTTCTTTTCTCGTAGAGTTTGACTTTGTTTTCATTAACCTGTTGTTATCTTATCATTGTGTCACAGGCGAATATCTTTGTCCAATGATATTAGCCGGCATGCGGTGAAGTAGCGAAACCTTTCGTTTTATGTATACATGACGAAGTCATATATATGTCAATGTCAACAAAACGTGGTCTCATCTAAGCGTTTTTATCAAATTGTTTATCAAAAATTATTTTATTCAAAATTATTAAGTTGTTTACATTAATTATTAAGGAAAAACTATTCAGGTTTATAATAAACTAAACGTTTTGCATGCAATACTATCATTTTAACTGCAATCCCGATAGTCATCGAACTCGTGAAACGAATAATTTACAAAGGAAGTAAAAAAGTTCCCGTTTACGAGTTATCACTGAAAAATATTGCTTACTTACCTTTTGGAGCGACTACATTATACAAATAAGGAAACTGAAACTACCTTTTAAATGTTGCTTTCTTCTTTTGTTTGTCTCGAGAGTTAATTCGGACAATAGCTACACACTTAAACTTAGTATGAACAAGATATATCGATGGCTCTAGCCATCAGTGTAACCCGACTTATCATAAAGCCCTTCAAGGGAGAAGCCAGTTGGAATCCCAAAGTATAGAAGCAGAGGTTTTTCGCTGAGAATAGTTTACCAGAGCAAAGTGTCTTATCTTTCTAGCGTTTCCAGTGCCGCATTCCATTAATAACTTTTAGGGATACACAAATGTTAGGCCGCCCAAAAAAAGACACATCGGCTGTACTGCCTGGGGTGGGTGGTTAAGGTCGCCGTTCAACTCTGAACTATCTATAGCCCGGCAATGACTAGTAAAACTGTATACACCCCGGCCGTCATTGAACTCCACCTTCCGGCACTGACTCGTATAACTGCGTACATTTTCGTGACTGTTATCACGACATTTCCAACCGCAAACCTTCACTATTTTTGAGTTTCTTATATCGTTTTTTTCTCATCTGTTTTCCTTTAACAGTCTAATATATTTACTTTTGCATGAGCCGCTAAGCAGTATTAACCACCGATTTCGATATTATACAATCTAATATAGCAGATTCCTTCACTTCTTGTGCTGTTTTCAAACTCGACGATAACTCGTAAGACTCTCTCGAATATTGGTCGAAGGACCACAGAAGTCCAAAAATAACTATAGTGTTTTCGCTTTCTTTCATTCTCGAATAACTTCCAGGGAAAGACAATTTTTCTTTCGACATTGGTGATTTATTTAGTGTTTAAGTGGAAAAGTGACAGTTTTCTCTCAAATGATATCCGGTTCCAATGGCCACGAAAAATAAAAAGTTGCTTCTTTAAATAATTAGGCTTGAGTGTTTATGTAGGACCGGAACTCTTTTTGAAACCGTGAAAATAGAGTGAAAAGGCAATCTAGAAACGTCTCTCGGTTTGTTAATTGCAATTTGTCTCGACTTCCTCACCCCGCTGTTCGCTCTTGAGACGTACGCACACGCAACTCTTGACCATCATAGGGTGCCAAAATATTTTATATCTGCAAACTCCACAATAAACACCTTTGTACAATTAAATAAAATTTGACTACATGATTAAACGAGATTTACCTGTAAGGTGAAGCTTGATTGGAGTTTTATCTAGTATCAATTAGTCCGAAACAAAGAAGTCACATGAGATGCACATGCGAATTGCTAATCAGTCTTCAACGTGCGTGGTACAACAAAAAGGAACGAAGATACAGGGGGGTGGGATTATAGGCAAGTGAGTCCTTCGTTCCGGACTGATGACACGATAAAATGTCGATCAATTTTCAACTTACAAGTAGGTCGCGCTTAATCATGTAATTCTAACTACAGTCGAACCCCGATAACTCGAACCGTCGGTAACTCGAATTCCCCGCTAACTCGAAGCAAAACTGATTTCCCTTG
>JANVCF010233484.1:5011-16341 GCA_025388745.1 Hydrozoanthus gracilis
TACCTTTTGGTGTGCAGATAGGTACGTTGTGTATTCAAAACATTACCTTTTGGTGTGCAGACAGGTACGTTGTGTATTCCAAACATTACCTTTTGGTGTGCAGACAGGTACGTTGTGTATCCCAAACATTACCTTTTGGTGTGCAGACAGGTACGTTGTGTATCCCAAACATTACCTTTTGGTGTGCAGACATGTACGTTGTGTATTCCAAACATTACCTTTTGGTGTGCAGACAGGTACGTTGTGTATCCCAAACATTACCTTTTGGTGTGCAGACAGGTACGTTGTGTATCCCAAGCATTACAATATGGTGTGCGACTGGTACTTTGTGTATCCTAAACATTAACTTGTGGTATGCAGACAGGTACGTTGTGTATCCCAAACATTACCTTTTGGTGTGCAGACAGGTACGTTGTGTATCCCAACCATTACCTTGTGGTGTGCAGACAGGTACGTTGTGTATCCCAACCATTACCTTGTGGTATGCAGACAGGTACGTTGTGTATGCCAAACATTACCTTGTGGTATGCAGACAGGTACGTTGTGTGTTCCCAACAATATCCACTTTGTGTGTACTCCTTGGGGAAAAAGTTAGTTTTGTTTGACCAAGAGTCGTAATGTTACCCGAGACGAAATCTGAAGGTGCCATTACATCCCTTACATCACCATTACGCCCAATGCCTTCCTTAGTCGAAAGGCCATTGCTCGAAACATCCTTTTCATTTTTTGACCTATAATCGTAGCAAGGTTCACTCCACTCTCCTGAGGAATGGAATGAAATTAGTTTGGACCCGAGTGTGCCTACGACAATGAACATAAACTATTGAACATTTAATGAGCTCACAGAGCTTGTGATATTGTTTTGACAGCTGATGTTTGAAATCGGAGAAATCTATAATGACATGGTTGACCTGAAGATAGCCATCCAAGAAGAAAATAGCCAAGGCCCGACCCCACATTCCATGAAAAAGATAAACCATTTGATTGACCAGTCAATTAAGTACTTCCAGGGTTTCATCGACTCGCTCAAATCCAAAGGAAGTTTGCCCAAAACATTTGATGAAACACTAGTGAGACCAGCGCTTGTTGCTCATTTCTACATTGCAAGGCTACTTGCAAAGAAAATTTGCAGCGATAAGCGAGAGAAGGTGGAGAATATGAAGAAAGGACTTGATTTGTACCAGTATACTATCGATTACTGTGCAGCCCATCCAGACATGCCTAAAGTGTTCGAAGAGGAGTACCGCCTCGCACAGGAGTTTGTTTCACTTCTTCCCATTAAAATGGAAAAAATCATGATGGGCCATTAGATCTCTGCATTGTTCCTGGAACTGTAAACACTGACTATCCAGATAGGAACATTTCTCGTTTTTCACAAGAAAATCATCGAGACTCTTTTAAAGCTAGTTTAGGTATATTTTCGCCTAGCTGGCTCACGTTTTAGGAACTCTGAAGACGGCTAAAGAAGTATTAGTGCGTAACTAGAGAAAGCGCATAATCACCATCTTAGCAAGTCAATTACCAAGTGAAAAACATGTTGAAACGTATGACAGTAAAGGCAAAGAAAATGAAAAATGAAGAGGTTAAAAAAAGAATACAACATTACATTACACTCTATGGTTAAAAAAAGAAAAAGTTAGAACAGATAAAAGAAACAAAAAGATAACGTATAAGCAAAAGAAAGACATGGGAGGAAAAGAGCATAACTGGTTCTCTTCAGATAAGTATTTGTTCTTTGAAGCACCATTCTGGCCATGGGAAGATCTTGAACGCACAGCGGTTTTTTCAAGACAAGAACAAACCAAACCACATATGGCAAGTTAATAAAAATACTCAAAAACTAAAATTCCCCCGATTAGAGGTGGTGAATGACTCCGAGATACTGCTGTTTTCCTGCTTGGAAATACAATTACAAAACTTTTGACTGCAACTTGAAAATCTGTTCATTTTCTTTTATTGTCACGGAACGGCTTGACCCCAAGAATGAACAAAAGTCATCTCTTAGATGTTGCTTAGAAACTAGTATTATTTATAACAAAACTTTACTACTAGCTGTTTCTAAAATAAAATGAAGTGTTGTGAGCTGAAAACAATTGTCTTTATTTGCCAGGTAGATTCAGTATTAAAAACGCCAATTAAGGTGACCGTTGTTTAGCGACGTGTCTAAAGACAACCTGTTTTACGAGTCTTTCAGCTCGGCTTTATTAGGCACTGGTTTTGGTCTCGTTTCCTGATCGTGCGACTTAACAGCAGCTGCTACCGAAAACCAGAGTACTTGATCGAGCCACCGTCAAACACGACACATATTTGTGTAATTATAATGAATGATTGATTTGGACGGATCAGCTGTCATCTTTGGAAGCAAAGAATGAAATCCCAATATGATCAGCTTGAAGAATACTTTCAATATTAATTAAATTATAACGAATGATTTGATTTGGACGGGTCTGCTGTCATCTTTGGAAGCAAAAATTGAAATCCCAATTTGATCAGCTTGAAGAATACTTTCAATATTAATTAAATTATATCGAATGATATGATCTTATTTGGATGGATCTGCTGTCATCTTGGAAGCAAAAAATGAAATCCCAATTTGATCAGCTTGAAGAATATTTTCAATATCAATTAAATTATATCGAATGATATGATCTTATCTGGATGGATCTGCTGTCATCTTGGAAGCAAAAAATGAAATCCCAATATAATCAGCTTGAAGAATACTTTCAATATTAATTAAATTATAACGAATGATATGATTTGGACGGGTCTGCTGTCATCTTTGGAAGCAAAAAATGAAATCCCAATTTGATCAGCTTGAAGAATACTTTCAATATTAATTAAATTATAACGAATGATATGATTTGATTTGGACGGATCAGCTGTCATCTTTGGAAGCAAAAATTGAAATCCCAATATGATCAGCTTGAATTAATAAAATCAGCGTTTGAACTTGTTTGAACGTGACGTCTGCCATAACCTGGCGAGAAACGCCTTGTTGGCCTTGGTCCCAAACATGAGACAAGTGGAAGAGGAGCCCGCCGTTTGTGTTAAGAGAGGGGGACTCAACATTTTCCAGATGGCTTCTTTTATTCCTCTTCTCTGACATTGTTCCTCATTTTCTAGAACGACTGCGCTTTCCATTCTGATTGGATAGCCTGTTTTCATCTTTGGTACCTGAGGATCTACTTACCTTTTGCGGTCAATGTTAATAGCATTTTGTGAAAACAGTTTGTTGATAAAGTTTGTAACTCTTTTCTTATAACCACTAGTAGGATTGTTGCCCATCAGTTTTTTTTTCTTTAGAAAGTCCAAACACGAACACCGTCATATTCGCTTTTGTTTAACACAACAGCACACTTTTTCTTCTCATGCATCCTTTGTTAATTGAGACGAAGTTGCTCTTTCACTCTTGGCAAAATTATTTTGGAGATTTTGCTTCGTAAAGCTTCAGCTTCCACTAGGTTCAAATTTACTCATAAAACGGCTTGTTCTATCGATGCGATTTTTCCGGTGGGCGAACTCATCGAAACTACAACAAAAACCTTTTTTTCAAAAAAGACACTGCACTTTAAGACGCGTAGAAGCTCAATATCATTTAGGCTCAGAGATCGACAGTTTTTAACCATATAGTGGATACAGGTCAACCCTTCGAAATCGGAAACACCTTGATTCGAAACAAGGAGGAACACTGTTCTTGAAGAAAAAATACTTTTTTCACCCTACGTGCTAAATATAAGGAACAGTTTTAAACATAAAGCAAGAAAACGACACGAACAGTGCGCAATTTTCTTTGAAAAGTCATTTATTTATTTCAAACACATTGTAAAAAGGTGTCCGTCCTTCCTGCGAAGTCACTCCTCCAAGTCAATTACCCAGGGAATTTCAGCATTGCTGATGCGAGATGTTGTTAAGAATGCGTCAAGAGTCTTCCAAACTAGGAAAGTAACCCAGAAAAACCTATACTGGTAAAGTAGCACCACAAAGTACTTGAGTAGGGATTTGGCATAGTGCACACGAATGTCTTCAGTGATGTGAGACCTCGTGAGAACATGTCTCACATAAACAAGTTCTCAATTACCGGAAACAGACTGAATGTGTTGTGACAGCTCCTCGCAGTATCTGAAAATCAAGTCGAGAACCTCGATCAACAGCGCACCTCACCTCAATTCAAAAACCTTGATTTAACTGCAGTGTTTGCTGACTTCTCGTCCTAGAAAGTTCACTACCACGGGGTTCGGGAACTCGTTATGTGGTCAAAAGTGTCGAGATAAAAAAGATACTTGAAGAGAGGAAGATCAAGTTGTTCATACGCTGATAAGCCCTAATGAAGGATTAATTACCCTTAAAACCAATAGAATTTGTAGAGGCTTCAGCTAATGTTACTTAGTAAAATAATACTAGTGGTCTATCATGAATACTGCATTCTGATTTGCTACGCTACTCATAGGCTATAAGTGATAGCCTACGAGTAGCGATTGCGCGTCATATTTGTCGTAAACATTAAAAAAATAATTTTAGAGCTTTAAAAAATATCTTTTACTTCTGATTTTTGACCAACTAGTACGATTTTACTAAAACAATTATCCCTCTCGCCCGAATGGGCTAGTAGCCAAATAGCCCATTCGATCTGCAGCCTCATTGGTTATTGGCTTTTAGCCCATTCGGGCTCGAGGGATAATTGTTAATTAAAATCAAGTTTTGAACAACTCGATCTTCCTTACTTTAAGTGCCTTGACATAATCTCAACAATCTTTACCACACAACAAATAAGCGAAGTAGGGGCAGATTCCACTAACAAGCTGAACTATACCTAGATATACCAGTGCCGAGTCTTTATACAAAACCAAAAATCAAGTACGACGCCAACATCCAGGTTTTTTTACAAAGTAACAAAGTGAGTATCATCTTCTAAGTGAAGAATACTAACTAGGAAATAAGTCTGCTGTCCAAAGCTGGTGTTCTCTGTCATTTCCAAGCTTCTTATTTTTCTAGGTATCTTAGATCAGGAAAAAGGTTTTTCGAGTTTTAGTTCTCCTTTACTATTTCAAACATATTTAAAAACTTATTAAAGTGCATACGAAGTGAAAATTTTTATTAGTTCAGTGGACCTTGCTAAATTAGGAATAGCCATTAACAAACTTTGTCAAAATATTTTATGGTTCTTGAGATATTGACATTTAAAGCTCTCAAATGATGACGTCAAGCATGGTTCCGACAAATCTGCATTTTATACAAATCTGCCAATCCATAACCTTTGGTTGTAATTAAGCCTAACTTGGGCTGCTGATGTATATCGAGTTAGATAGGTTTTCAGTCCAAGTTTGGCTCGAACTTATACAAAGGTTATGGAGTGGCAGCAGATTTTCAAAAAATGCAGCATTATGGCGTTGTCAGATCAGAAATTTAAATGTTAGTATCTCAAGCACAACAACAGATTTTGACAAAAAATTGTCACCACAACTCTTTCATTTAGCAAGGTCTATCCACTGAAGTAATAAATATGTTTTACTTCAAGTGCACTTTAAGCCTTCAGCTAAGCAGAATCAATCCCCGTTAGTTTCGCCGCATACCTGGCTACTCTGTGCTTATGTTTCACTGCCTCCACTTGTTCCTTCAAGGCGGCAGGCTGAATTGTTGCTGCTTCCTTTAGCACGTTTAACACTGCCTCCTGGTAAAAGCAACCCAAACCTTTCAATCATAACACTTCCCTGCGGCTAACTAACAAAACAATTCTTTGGAAACAAGACACGTTCATTGATTCCTAAAAATGAGTACCTGTATATTAACTGCTGGATCATCGAGATGAATTAAGAGGCCTTTGAATATTGCTTGAAGATGGAACTTGTACAAGTCACAATCATAATTTGCCGGGAAGGCCCTGAAAATTAACAACATGAACAATTTCAGTGAAAAAAAATGAACAAAATAAAAAACCTAACTTCTTTCAAATACTTGGAAGCCATCAACCTTTAACCGAGTTACGGAGAACTGTTGTAGTTGGTGGTAATTTAAAATTCGATAACCCTAATCGAAATTCCACGACTTTCCAGGCCTGGAAAAAGAAATTTTCAAACTCAATGACATTCTAGGTTTTCCGTGATCCGTGCGAACCCTGCGTTTAGTAAAGTGTAGCCCTGCAAAGAACTGCCGTAGTAATTCGCGTTCGTTTGTTCTTCATTCAAGGTAAGTGTAGACGGATTCAAGCTGATGTAATGTTTACAAACAAACCATTTGAAATTCCGACACTAGTTTTATCGTTCCAGTAAGAGAAATTCTGGGAAGGACTATTGTCATTGACACAAATTTCATCGTTCAGTAAGTGATCTCGCGAAGATGGCGTAAATGACACTACTGTAGTTTCATTGTTCCGCTTAGTGCTATCCTTGGAAGGACTATTGTAATTGATACCAAACATATCGTTCCAGTAAGTGCAAGATCGCCTAAACGAAACAAGTTCATTGTTGCTCTTCGTACAATTTTGGGAAGGACTATTGAATTGATACTAATTTTATCGTTCAGCACGTGTGATCTTGGGGCAAAGATATAAACGGTATTAGTTTCATTGTTGCGAAGAACTATTGTAACTGATACTAATTTTATCGTTCAGTAAGTGTGATTTTGGGAAGGACTATGGTAATTGATACCAATTACATCATTTCAGTAAGTGCACGATCGAGTAAACGAATTGAGTTTCACTGTTCCAGTGCAATCTGGGAAGTACTATTCTAACTGATACTAATTTTATCGTTTATCGGTAGTAGTATTACTGGAACAAAGAGGATGTGACACCCATTTCTGTAAACACTTCTTTATCTAACCAAATAGAGACTGTACCTGAAGTAAGCAACAAAAGTCTTGGTTACCACAACTCGTATCTCATCGCTACTGTCATCTAGTCTCTTAAGTAACTCCGGGTAAACTTGATGCAACAGGTCACCTAAAAAACAAAACACTCTCAGTATACACACAGAAACTTGGCAAAGAACACCCGTGATTTTTTCATGCGTTATCAATGATCATAAATACTAATCACTGACATGATTGGCCAATTAAGCTCAAGAAAGGAACTAGTTTATTTATCCATATAAATGCTTACCATCAAACATGTCCTTGCAAGAAACTAGCAATCTCTGAAGTGCTTGGCACGAAACCAAGCGAGTTGATTGGTTATGATCCTCGAGGCATGTGATGAGCTGTGTAGGCGAATTCAATAACGCAATACATTAAATATCAGTCAGTAGTTATGTAAATAGACTTTCACTGATAAAACTTTTTAGGCGTTTTCAAGAGCATTTTGCCTAAGAAAATTATGCTCAGTCTTGGTGAAACTCAAGCTAATGTTCGGGTTTTGGAGCTGTCGGTTTTGGGCTCTGCAGCTGCTATTTTTAATTGATTACTGAATTTCAAGTACCTCGAGTAATTCCCAACAAATTTTCAGGTCTCGAACAAATAATAAACAGTAATTTTCTTATCAGAATTTTCAAGGGCCAAGGGACCCTAATCAGGGATGGATTACTAGTGCCGTAATACCTGTGTTAAAAGATCCTTGATAATCGACGACGCCTGCTGAGACGAAAGCATGTTAGCTTGCAGCAGAGCCCACAAGCAGGATATGGCTGCTGCACGGACAGCGGCTGCCGTTCTATAACAAAACAATACAAGGCATTGCTTTAATGTATCATCTAAACACACAGGTTACTTTGGAAAAGTCTACTTCAACACAACTTTATAATTAAGTTTCTTTACCAAAATACTCTGTATTTGACATACAAAAGTTAAAATGCATGTTGAACAATTACAAAAAAATAGTGAAAAGTTTTAGCTGCCAAAAAACAAAATAAAATAAAATAATACTCGATGACAAAGGATGAATGGGAGAATTTAAAGTCTGAGGCACAAGCCTAAATGCATGCATTGTCGGAACTTCCTTTGGAAACGTTTATATGTAAGATAATGGTGATATGAAAGTATTCATGTCAGAGAGGTAGTAGGTAACCTTGAATTTAGGCCTAAGTGTTATTTTGTCTATATAAGGGTGATGCTTACCTTCCAGCTTTCCATACACAATTAGGAATGATCATCTCGGTTACAACAGTTAAAGAATGTGAGTTGAACTTGCTCTGTGAATCAATCGACTCTGGGGCATTCATGAGAAGATGCGACAGCAAAGAAAACATTCTGAAACACGGAAAATGCTCTGTCGTTATTTGAAGCATTTTTACAACTCTAGAAATCTTTTTTAGGTTTTTTAGGCAACTCTCTCTACTGATTCTAAGTTGTTGTTTTTTTTTTGTATTTTTTGACTCAGGAATAACGGGAACACTGGCAAGAGGGCAAGAGGTCCAATCGAGGTCTACCACATGGGACCTACGGTTTAATGTTTTTTTTTGACATGACGTGAAGGTCTAATCACTTTCAGATGTTATAGAACAAAGGCGGCACCTTCTCCTCAGATATTTTAAGACTGTGAGTGAAGGTCCAGCCAGGAATCGAACCCAGGCCTCCCGTATGGCAAACTGGCACCTCATCAACTGGGCGGTCATAATACACATTCGCGCAGTCTTGCCATTTGCTTTGTGACTATACCATTTGCCATAAACTACTATGCCAGGAAAACTAAGACATCCTGCCAAAAACAGGACAGGCTTTCATCTGTTATTTCACCTTTGTGAATCTTCTAACGTATCCACTATGTTATTACCATGCAAGCATTATTTCCGAAATTTGTAATGCAATTTCTTTTCCTTCCGAGAAGTTTTCCCGCACTGACTTACTCCTTGTTTCTAACCATAGTATCGCGAAAGTTCTAAACTTCTTCTAGTAAAGTCTACTGTTCTGTTGCAGCACTCTGTTTCTTGATAATCATGGTCGAGAATAGCATCCCTTAAAATATCTACACATATAGACTTACTTAAGTTTGAGCTCTGGTTCTTTTGTACTTTCAAGACATGAAGCGAAGATAGGTACGATATCGTGGAGGAGACATCCAGCTACCGCACCCGACTCGGTTACCAACACTCGGTAGATCTGAACTTCAGGAGAGTGTTGCGTCCACGCCTTATGTGATGACTGAAAGAGACATAAATTAAGGTAAATAAGAAAATGACAGTAGTTCATTTCTTTAAACTAATTTTATTCTTATTAGAAATTTACAGTAAACCATGCTCAAAAACAGAACTTACCTATGTCAAATACCCCAAAAAATAAATTTCCCATTCTTGATAGATGCTTTCAAATCATAAAGAAGATCACCTTGATTAATGAACAAAAATAAATGAAAATCATTTGGAACATTTAAATGAAAGTTACCTTTAACTTTGTCAGGAGATCAGAACTGTGTTTTTCATAAAGTTCCTGGACAGACTCCATCCCATGCAATGAAACTAGCTGCTGGAAAGTAGACTCGACCTGCCAAACAAAGTATGTATAAATAGATTAACTGGTTAAAAAATGTAAATAACAATTAATAAACATAGTTATAAATAATAATAATAATAATAATAATAATAATAATAATAATAATATAATATTAATAACAATAACATAATAATAATAATTACAACTGTTTTAAAGCCAGCAGTCCTTCATTGATTTCCAACTTCCTCTCTTGGCACTGTTCTCGATTGATCATAGGTGAAAATCTAAACTCAAAGCTAACAACTTTACAATCTAAACCCCGAAATTATCCCCATATGAACACACACATCCATGCAATGGAGGTAGGAGTCCGGATTAAGTGACCAATGACAAAAGCGACAA
This sequence comes from Hydrozoanthus gracilis, assembly GCA_025388745.1. Lineage (NCBI taxonomy): Eukaryota > Metazoa > Cnidaria > Anthozoa > Zoantharia > Hydrozoanthidae > Hydrozoanthus > Hydrozoanthus gracilis. The sequence goes on from JANVCF010233484.1 coordinate 14,771, forward strand.
GAAATGCAAAATCATAGTTGTGGTAACTCCCGACACTTGTCAGTAGTGTTCAAGTAAAGAATAAAACACTTTGTATATTATAATATGACTGTCGCAAATGTTTTCACAACAATTTTTATAGTGTTCAGATCGCTGGTCACACCTTGTCGCAAATGTTTTCACAACAATTTTAATAGTGTTCAGATCGCTGGTCACCTCTCCATTTTCACTTTCATCAAAACCCGAACCACGTGCTTGGCTTTTTTGGCTGACGTCAGCCTTACGTCACCGTTAATATTAACCTACACTATTAAACACTATTTCTAACAATGACTGAGAATGTTTTACCGGGAGTTAAAAGTTCGTAGAATCTATATATACATATGCCACTGAGTTTTTAGTTTTACAGTTTTGGTCCGGAAAGGTGGTAGCCGTTACCCAGATACGTGGAATGCTACATTTAGAAACTGAGTGGTGTATTTCTTATATTTCAAAAGTGGAAACATCAAGACATACCACTCTAACCATCTTAAAGATGAGTAGTTTCTATCCGTTTGTAGTTTTAGCGCCGGCCTATTAAGCTCACGGTGGCTTATTTCCAGTCGTTTTTCAGCTAGGTGATCACCAAGTAAGTGAAGCATGTTATTTTATTTGTACCTGGTTTTTTAAGCTGTCATCTCTCTGTAGCGCCAGAACGTAGATAACACAGCTAAATAAATGAAATGTAAAGGGAATGCACGCTTCATTGGACTTTAAAGCAAGGGTAGACACAACCGCTAGCAGATTCTGCTGAACAGCAAGAGTTTCGTTGCAGCACACATCTGGTTCAGTTATTGCTTCACATATTTCCTGGAAAAAGGGGAAAAATAATTATAAAATAAACTAGATGCCAACATAGATTCCCATTGCATTGTGGAAAAACACGAAATGATATAAATAGATGCCGAGATATATTTCCATTGCACTACGAGAGAACACGACACGATAGAACTAGATGCTAAAATATATTTCCATTGCATTACGAGAGAACACGTGAGTGAATATGGGCTGACAAAGCGTGTCTCTAGCGGGGAGGGGAGGGTGGTTAAAGAATAGGAATGATTTTCAGAAAATTTGAAAAAGTACCTAAAAATATCAATGAATGAACATTTTTGACCCTACAAGATACCTCATAGCACTGATTTTGAAAAGGAAGCTTAAGACTGCAGGAAAAACATGCTCGCTTTGTTTTGCACCCGTGAAAAATACTGTTTTCCTAAAGTAACTTTGATTTTTTTCTGAAAACCCATAAAGACACCAAACTGCCGATTTTGAATAAAATGAATACAACGAGCACCCCTGTCATACTAATAAATGAATTAACCGCCCCTCCCCACTGTTTTCTCATATCAATAGGGTTAATGCTGACACCCTATTGTTAAACTTCATACCATACTGGCAGCTTTTCAAACAAATCCCTAACTATAATTATACGTCCAAGTACAAGGTAATAAAGCAGATGATATTACTTGAAAGCATACTTTTCAATCCTAAAAATTCTTTTTTCATTCTACAGTTTCTCCAGTATTCAAGGTTCTTTAAGAGCCTTTTAA
>JANVCF010233595.1:0-16340 GCA_025388745.1 Hydrozoanthus gracilis
AAAGAAGTTGAATAGATATATAAGCTTAACAAATTTAAGATTTAGTTCGGTACCTTGTAGCTTGAATTGGATTGTTTCAGTTCAAATTTTGCGTCTAAAAGTTGGTTTTCGAGTAATAAATGTTACTCTTCAAACATTCTTTGCCTTGATGTGTCTAAATAATTTTAGAACGTGATAGTTTGGAGAGTTTTATTACCGGCTCAACAAAAGAAAATATTTCGTGGAGTACTTCGTGCTTTTTTTGTCAGGAGTTTCGTTGAGCTAGCTCTGACTTGTCGACTGAAGCAAACCGCATCTTTTTTATTTTGGTTTCGAAGTTTAATACCTGAATAGGCTCGTTTTTATTTGGTATCAGATTTGAATTAAAATTTTGTATGTTTTCATTGATTAACATGTTTTCTACGATAAAAAAAAAAAATGTTTTTTTGCAAGCAATAAAAATGGCGGCGGATTGTCAGTGTTGTATGACTCTTGCAAAACCATTCCGTGTGCTCTCTTACAGTTTAGTTTTTTCTGCACTCTCGACCAATCACAGCGCGCGTACTAATTGGGTTATTTTATAAAAATCTTCAAACCACTGTCAAAAGTCGTCATCTATTTAAAGTGAAGTCAAAGAAACGTGTAAAATAATTTTTTAGGTAGATATCTATCTAGTTGACGACTTTTATTCTTTTTCTGAGAGAATTAGAAGTCAAGGTGGTTTATACAATTTAATATATTAATGTAATATGGTATTAATCAATGATAGAGGAAAAAATTCCAAATCTTGCAAACTCTATTAGTAGAACGAGATTTACGTTTTCCTGTAACACATCATATTTTCGATTTCTTGTAAACTGTGAACGAAATTCGACTTTTTGTACCGCATTGTAACACATGCATACAGCTCTATGGATAAAATTTCAACCAATAGTTTATGATATGTACGTGTAAGAACAAATGTGTTTTTAGCCACAGATAATTTCTAAGCGTGACACCTATTAGAAGGCAAAATTCATATTTTTTTAAAAAAACGATCTTTTTATTTTAAGTTTCAAAATAGTAAAATGTAACTCGACATTCGGTGTCACGTTGCAGACGTGTTTGGTGTTTGGAAACTCTTGCCGCCGAAATAGACTAAATTATCATACAATCCTACATATAACTTTCGAAAGTTGCAACATACATGTACATGCGTAGTTGCACTTATTCAAAATGTGTATTTTTTTTAAAAAAAAGAATAAAAAATCGTCAACTAGTTAAAGTGAGGTCAACAGAGGTTTTATGTGAGGAGACTTTGTTGTCACAGTTCCACGTCACGTTTTGAAATATCCTACTGATTTACAGCTATTTATCTTGACAACCAATTGCAACTGATTTCCAATTAAGTTGAAATTTCTGGACCGCCAGATTATGGTTCCCACGTATATCTACAATTATATTGATTGTAAAGACTGGTGAAGCCTTTGATATTCTACTCGTACCAAAGTACTAAGCTGGTGAACCGATCGATATCTACCTAAAAAATCTTGTTAAATGTTTCTTTGTGTCCGTTAAACAACCGTCATGCTACGTGCTATCTCCGAAGCAAAAGCTTAGTTGTAGTTTCTTTGGGTTTCTAACGATTGCGTGACCGTGACATTGACGATATGCTAAAATATTTCGGAAAACTCTTTTCACACTTGAGGCTCACAACAGGTGGGATTTGAATTCTCCAAGCCAAATTATTTTTATCTCATATTACAATGTTAGAGCTTCCTTGCAATGCAAAAATTATTTTCCGATGTAGCAGAAAGCGGTTTTGGCGATTAAAGCTTTGCTATTTTCCGAGATGTGGGCTTACCTTTCCAAGTAGCTAATTTCGAGTCGCTCGCGTGTTTTTGGTTGAAGCTGACGTCAACATGAGGCTAAAACCAAGGGAACAAGACAAATATACGGCAAACGACAGACGGCGGAAAGAATTTTGCCTTCTCGCGACGGTGCTAAATCTCACTATTAAAAAGTTAAGTTAGTCAACACGGAAAAGATTGATCTTTTAACCGAAGAAAGTGTAAGAATAAAACTTTGAAATTATTAAAATATGGCAATTCAATAGAAAATAAGTCACTTTTTTTCAAACTGTACTAGCCTATATTCTGCCCACTGCACTATTTCTCCTTTTCCCTGACTCAAAGACCATCCCAGCACCAAACAACCGTTCGCGCTCAATCCCAATGTTTAGTTTTTGAGATGTCGATTTTATGGCTTCAAATCAATGACTTACAGTACTAAAGTGAACGATTTGATTATACTTTAATAAGCCTGGTGCACAATAGTGCTTTCAGCTGAATTAAGTGTCACTCGTGACAGTTTACGCAAGAAAACTTCCCCACGTTCTGAACACTTTCAGCGCAAAATATTCAACGACCATCATGTCAAATAATTTTGTCCACGTGTGAGCGTTTTCTTCACAAGTGTGCGCGCGTGCAAAGCTGACAGCTAAAGAAATGGCGTGAATACGCATGAGTAAGTAATTGCGTCAAAGTATCATCCAGTAGTTGGAATAGCTGCAGAAGCAACGTCGGAAGACAAGTTGACAGACGTTTGGCCTGAATATTCCTGCCTAAAGTATATGCGTTGTGTAGAGTTCAAAAATTGAAATTTATGCGTTTAGCTCCACCGCCTATTTAAACTTGTCAAATACGTACCAATTAACACAAACTTTTTCTACTCCATAAATGTTGTAAGGACATAATACTGTGCATCTATTTCAGTCATGAATCAAACATGGAGCTGAATCAATCATGACGACATGTATTTCAATCAAAACAAAAGATTGGAAGCATGATCCTTCTCTATTATTCTTGTATGAACACAATAATGTTGAATGTGAGTCCATGCAATCTCGTTTGTCTCTTTGACTGGCACAACGAAATACCTTGCTTCAGTTTCCGGCATAAATAAAATTAAAGCCCTACAAAATCAAAAAGTTTGTGTAATTTGTTAAGTGAGTGAAAAGGGTCAACTTGGATAAACAAAGATCGTTGGAGCAGTTGGATAGTTCAGTCCAGGTTAGACAAGTCTAGGCTTGCACCATGGGAAATTTCCCGCTGGCAAATACACTCATGTTATTTATAGCCACTGTTGTGTTGCTATCAGCAAAATTCCAGGAAATCATGCGTGGGAAACACTTCATCTACAAAACAAAAAGTAAACACATATACACTTCAGTATTCGAATTATACGAATATCTATAAATGATTCATAATGGTTAGTGTATTCGGGACTAATAAATTAGTAGTGTTGCACAACAAAATGTTTAGGATTATTCAATTAAAAGTTTTGTATACTGAGCTAATAGTTATGAAATAGTTAATACAAACAGCGTTATCAATATTATCTAGGTGATCGAGAGCTCGGTAACAGTCATGATACCATCTAGAACTTATTTTTGTTTAGGTGTAATAGTTAACATTAAAATGCAGTTTAGATCATGCAATTAAAAAATAAATTAATCGTTCTCAACGAGTTTTTGTTATCTTTTCGCAAGACGTTCGTACAGCGTCACATTAACTAATGTTTTGGTTTGGTGCATTACTTCACTGTTACCACAACACAGTTATCCTCCTGCAATACTTCTCGCTCAATATTCGAAGAGTATGAAAGTATTTGCTGATTAAATCTAAACGGACTTTTCCACTTCAAAATAAAAGGCAATGTTTTTAAAGTATTATTGAGAAAACCGTTAAACTTTGTAAAGTTTTGCGAAAAAATTCAAACTTAATTCATGTAATTTGTCCCATGTTATCTACTTGTTAATTATTCATACTCTACTGACATAAAATAATAATAAAACGCATTATCCATGTTCTTATTTTGCAAAAGACTCTTTTAAAGCAAAAGGAAGAAGCGAACAAGTAAAGCCGGGTGTAAGTTTGACGTTCAGTTATCAGCACGTACAATATTTACTTGCTATGACAATCAAACCACTGAAGATTACGTTGTTTTATCTGACGGGCACTAAGCCCTTGGTACCAGTGGCACGTTATTTTAGATTTCTGTTGTCATAGTGCTTAATGACGTACACACAATTCGGCCACATACATTGTGTCTGTCATCTACGTTTTAAAGTATTTATTGCGCAAATGTGTTCAACTATCTGATAAATTAGTTCGTAAGGAGCACGAGTGTCGCGTATAGCATCGATGGTGGTTTTATGTCTAATTCGGTAAAGATACTGTCTCTAGCCTTTTTCCATCGAACAACAAGCGGGATTCTGAAAATTCAATGCATTAAGTTTGTGGTCAGTTGTAACAGGGAGACAGAAATATGAAAAGCTGTAAGTATCCAAATACGTGATGACGTGACAGTTTTTCAAGCTAAAGTAAACATATTTCTAATGAAAAAATCAAAAGTTACGAAAAGTTTGGGCTGATAGTTAGTATCCCTGATTTCTTAGCCCAAAATATTTTTCCATGGAACCTTCTAAACTTGCAAAGTGAAATTCGAACTTTACGTTACCCATCTACTTAGACTATTCTAATATCAACTGATTATACAAAACCTTCTTTCTTTTGATTTAAATGCTTAATAGTTCTTTTATTAGTTATTAGTAATTTTTATTCTGCAATTTGAATATTTTTTCATAGGTTTAAAGTTAGCGGCTACAACAGTAAAAAAAAAAACAGCTGGACATAAAATACTCTATTGATTGGAAAGTAATCGAAACGGCTTCAGGATCTAAGCTTTGCAAGCCCAGACGTGAATCTAGATGTTCTAAAATTAGGAAAGTTCCCGTTCTTAGTTTAAAATATTCATGATATCAGTGTGTGCAATGGCTTCATCAAATTTCCAGGAAAGAATAAGTTTTATTTCAAACAGAGAAGCTGAGTCTGTTCTTTAAACTAAAACTTTAACATGGTAAAATGAGAGTAACCCGTTTCTTCCCTGCTTTAACGCTTCCGAGAAAACGAATAGCAACAAAAATCCATGACTGGCGTGACAAGTGACTAATAATAATCTTTTAAAAAACATCTTAACTTACTCATGTGAAATGCTTGCGCATTTTTAAAATACAAGTTTTGCCTTATGAAAAAGATTTAGAAACCAAAGAACATAGCATGAACCTTGTCTTAGACTTTAAATTGAAGCTTGAGTAATAGTTTTGAGCTGTTTTCTTCAATGAACATGACAATGTTGAACGGAAAATCAATCTTTAGTGAACACGAGCTCAAAGCTAAATAAAAGAAAAACTAGTCACAGCATCAAAATTCATATTTTAAATATCTATCTCGTCTTATGAAAATATTCCGGACTTTTAACTGTTTGACATTCTAATTTCAACAGGAGACAAGTGAACAATAGCTGCTTTGTTTGTCTCATTTCAACTATGTCTACGACCGCCTGATTTGTTCAGGCACATAAAACCAAAGCTACGTTCCGACAATTTTAGAACTGACGAATCATTCTAGCAGTTTCGACCACAAAGCGGGTTGGCTCTGGTTTGAAGCCATTAAATATGGCTATACTTGGAAATTTGTTAAAGGACATTGCTCCTAGAAAATTAAATCTCTGCGTCCACTAAGAACTTCACTATGAATCTGTAAGTACTAAATTCAATTCGTTTAACAAATTCTCGATTGAATCAAAAAGCCCAAAGTTTAATCTTCTCCGTAGAAAATATTTAAAGTTCTTTCGATTTTTAGCAACTCAAGTAATCCTGAGACACTAAACTATAAATTTTTTGAGTTGATATAACGCTCAACATCTTTTATAAAACGTCGGCTTCGTTTAAATCGATATGAGTTAAGATCAGTCGATTTTCAATTGCTTGCGTTAGGTTTTTATAATCTAGTTTTTCTAGCATTTTCTAACCGAAATAGAATCTTCTAGAACATTCCTTTAGTATCAGGTTAACTTCTAAGCAACTTTGTATTGCTACCAGTTGTAACAGTATTACTTCAAAGAAACTTTGAAATTTATAGAGTAACTCAATATTTCAGGTAATTTTCATTTGGAAATTGCGTTTCTACCAAGCTTGTTATTATAGTCCTTTGGAAAGTTGACTAGGTTTGGTTTATCGTAACTTTGTTTTCGTTTTAAGTCTACTTTATGCAGCTCAGCAGTTTCATCGGTCGATCTGCCTGATTGGTTAAGACACGTTTTACCAAAGTAGCGACTTTTACACGAGGAACATGGTGTCTACAGCCGTCCAGGGAACTCTGAGCCCGAATACAAGGGCGCAGTCTACAGGTTCACTAAAGAACCTTTCCTGGAAGACATTACCAGGCAAACTCTCAGGAAAGGAGTCCGTAAGAAGTCTTGAGTGAGTCTGTAAGTATTCATTTGCATTTTACCTTTATTTTGTATTTGCGTAATGGGCAACTCTTTGCGGATTATGAAATGTAAATGAATATCAATTGACTTTCAAAGAAAGTTAGGAAATTACTAAAAGATCGTGGAACAGCATTGTTTAGAAAGTTACTTAAAGTTAGTTTTTTCTTGCACTTTACCCCAACAAATCTTGCAAAGTGAACAATCAATTCCTGTAGTTTCAAACAGTTCCAAAACAGGTCCTAACACGTTTCGTTTTGTTTACATCAAATACGTGATCAACTAAGAGTAATTTTACTTTTATGACATAGTTTATAGTTTTAAAGGTACTGCAGTCGACTTTTCCAAAATTTTTTAGTTACCTTCTTGTATACAAATAAGCAAACACATAATCGCTTTCAAAACGATCTATTCGGACACCTTTTAAGTCCTACATTTCATGCTATATTGGGCATCTGTATTTCAGCCAGATATCATTGTCTTATTCCATGATATTTGCAATTTAACTTCAGAAAATTGGTATAAGAACCCCTTAGGAGTCTTTTTTGCCAGTACTCACAAAAGAATCTGTCGATAATCAAGAACTGAAAGTCAGGCTCATAATAATAGAACTTGGGGGTTATTTGTGTCTGATTATTATAAGGAGGGATCGAATGTGTTATAGACTGTTTATGATTTACGTTTTACCATAATCACGAGACCTTAACGAAAATTGTGAAAACCTAAGAAATTTTTGTTCAATAACATTTTCCTTTATGACCGTTTTCAAGGACGCGGTTCATTCTTTGAAACCCAACGTCACGGTAACTTTATTTCTTCTGACTCTTATGGTTGTCGATAAATTTCAATTTAGAATTTTGAAACAAATCAAGCGTTGAACTAAATCCTTTTTTTGTTTTGATATTTTCTAAGAAACAAGAGACAGAGCTAAACAAAGGTTGCGTGTTTAAAATATTGACAGCTTTTTTTTCAAAATGTGGAAATATAGATTTATTCTTCAAATCATTATATAATCATCTTAAGCTTGTAGCTAGAAAAATTTAAGAAGTTTGTATTGCATTCTTTTCCCTAAAAGCAAGGAAAGGTTCTGGTTAAAAGTGCAGTAATTTAGCAGCAAATGGAATCAATGAAATCAAATTCTAGCTCTAGCGAAAATCAAATGCAAAGCAGGTAGCTTACCACGTGATAACGAGTTCAAAAATAATCATGCGCATGACATTTGTGGCCATTTGTTGTCGCGCAGAAACATATCCAAGATGGCAGCGAAAAATGTAATGCTATTTCTCTGTTTTGCAGCTCAAACAACAGGTATAATAGGTTTAGGATGTTTTGTATTTTTTAAGGTTCTTTAAGATCATTTCTGAGTTTAGAATTATTCGCTATTTTTCCACGGTTCCGTGGTGAACTAAAGCAATGCACTTGCCAAGATTGACTAAACTGAGCTATCGAAGATATCGAAGTTATTGTTTTACTTTACTTAAAAAACGTGTTTTTCGACGTCCCTTAACAGATTTTGAAAGTATAAGCAGCCTTATACGTCCAAATCATCAGTTCATCGAACATTCTTCTTAAATTCTCACATCTGCGCCGCGCACGTGGCTTGTATGGTGCCATACTTTCAGAGTGTGTTGCATTTTGAAATTACTTGATAAGCTTGTGGAAGGAAAGATTAAGATTTTTATGCAACTTAGAAGCGTCTATTCTAGCACACGATTGTAATAAGCAATGCTAAAGGGAACAAGCTGAAAGAGACTAGGCGTGTGAATTAACAAGCTGTTTTGAGAAAGGTCGGCAAAAATATGTGCCCTTCATTTGAGTATAACGGCAAAACATACTTGCCGTTTACCTGAATTATAGTACTTTTTAGTTCAGTAAATAATTTGAAACGGTTTGGGTGCATTTCAATCATGTTAGAATTAGCAAATTGTTAATAAGAAACTCAACTTTCATAATATGCTTTCCACCAAAAAGTACTACTAGCAAACAGATTGTTCAATAATGCTGTTGTGGATTTTGCTCTTACTATAGATGTTGTTTCTTGTCATGACGCAGATCCTGGCCGGAGAGATTGTTTCGTTACTGCTACCCTTTTTTATGCAACCATCATCTTGCTAACAGGATTCATAGCAAGAGAGATCATACGAAAGCACAACGCAAGGCAAAGGGATCGCCAAGTAAGCAATAGTTTCTGAGCTAAAAAGTTGTTAAGTAGTCTCAATCTATGGCTAGTTTGTTGACGTATATTTTTTCTAGCTTACATCGGAACTGGAAGTTATAGCTATTGTCACAACTAGAGTATTTCTTTTCCAAGGTTTAAGGAAGACTTTGGATCGATTTTATGTCCATCAGTAGCAACAAGGCACCGCTCAAACTATGTTTTAAGTAGAAAAAGATCATTTGAGTAAAGAAATGTTGGTTGCTTTGATTTGAAAACAATGATAGAACATATATTGAAAACTGCTTTGTTGGTAAGCAAGAAGCAAAGTGTACTCTCTTCCCCACTGATAAAACAGCTATATCTTTTTTCCAAATGCTAGTCACTTAAACTCTTTCTAGCTTCTATCAACGGCATCAACAAATTCCACGAGAGAATGAGTATGTTAGTAGTGACTAAACTAGTATTAAGTAGAAAATAGATCACGATTTCGTTTCATTTATAAAATGTGGGTTGTTTAATCTAGAAAAAAGAAGCATTACTGGAAACCCTTTTGTCGGTAAGCAAGAAACTTAGGATGTGTTCCGCCTCTCTTCCTTCGAAAAAACATCTATATTTTTTCCAAGTGCTAGTCACTAAAATTTAATTCTACTTCTAGGCTCAAGGACTTCAGCAGCATCAAAAAGTTCCACGAGAGCATGAATATGTAAGTACCGACTAAACTTTGGTTAAGTAGAAAAAATACCATGATTTCATTTCATCAATAAAAATGTTGATTGAAGTTGAAAAAATGAAACAATACTGTAAACTATTTTATTAGGTAAGAACAAATAAGACGTACTTTCTGTCCCATTGATGAAACGTCTAAACTTTCTTTCCAATTGCTAGTTACCATACTTAAGCTCAATTCTCTTTCTAGCCTCCTAGAAAGTATCAACGAGTTCCACGAGAGCACGAGTATGTAACTATCGAATAAACTAATGTTAAGTAGAAAAAAGGTCATGTTTTTTTAAAAAATAAACTAATGTTGATCTGATTTGAAAAAAAGAAGAAACAAAATGATTGTAATCAAGTTTGAGGTACTCCCTGCCAAGTCGATAAAATGCCAATATATTTTTTCCCAAATGCTATTCAATTATCTTTCTTCAAGAGCTACAACAGCATCAGCATGTAAATTGCTGACTAAGCTAATTTTGACCCTTGCAAGTCCACATATGGGCTTTACTTGTACCATCTTAGTTTTAAAGAAAGCAGAATAAATTTTATGCATGGGAAAAAAAACTCAAAAACTTTCTATTCGCACAGCAGCCTGGATGAATAGTATTTTAGGGTACTCTGTAAAACAAGTATTAAAACAGTATATTGCCATAAATGTACATAGGTGGAACGAGCACTTGTCAATGTTTTTGAAATACTCAACACTTCAAAATTGCATGTTATGTCTTCTGTGAGTTCAAAAGTGGCTGTTCAAAAACAAATAAATAAATGCTTAGTTTATCACTATACTGTTACATCTAACAAATGGGGAAAAAATCAAACTCTAAGAAGATTCTTAATCGTTACTCAAGACATTTTGTATTTAAATATGTGTCACGAAAGAGGTTACAGAGTGGAAACAGCGTTGAGAAGAGAGAAAGCAACTTGAGATTGAAATGCATAAAACAAAAATTGTTTTTGAAGACAGGTAACTATCGATATTCCTTCGAAGGGCGCCGAAACTTCTTAAACAGCCACACAAATTAGAAAATGACCAACAAAACCATCTTTAATATATTAGAATGCATAATCTTTTTTGTTAAAACAACTCGATAAAAGCCTATCACCTCACTAATCACTCTGAATCATTGTTTTTAGGACGAGCTGTATCCTGGTATTACAAGGAGGGGCCACTTGGTGATGCATCCCACAGACTGATAGACTATTTATTAAATTTTGTCAACTGTGTATATTAGTTCTTCACTAAGATATTTTTGAAATCTGCATTTTCGTTAACAAACTGTTTCATACAGAGTCTTACAAATAGAACTGATAGTTTACTAACCTAGCTTTATTCAAATGGTTTTTGTAACGGGGATTAACTTTGAAACAAACACAACGAATTTGTTCTTAAAATTTGTAACGGTGAGACCTGAGGATTTTTTCTTCCAATCTTATTTTAAACATCCATTCGATAACACAAGCTGGTAGCCTGTTAAGATGGCGTTACGTCATCTGACTGACATTAATCCCTGGGTACCAATGACACATTGTTTTAGGTTCCTATTCCTATGGTGCTTAATGAAGCACTCATAGCTCTGCTGTTCGGCCCACTGACATGTCGTGCCTGTCAATTTTGTTTTGAAATATTAATTTCCCCAATACTTTTATACTGTATCTGGAGCATCTGTTTCACATATAAAAAGGAAGCTGGCTGGATAAGGACACTGTGTCTGGCTTCAATTTTGCCATTGAATAACATGCGGGGAACTGAATCTCAAAGGGAATTAAATAGTGATCTGTTGTAATAAGCAGACGGAAAGATGAAAAGCTGTAACTACGCAACTATGTGATGAAGAGTTGTTCAAGGTACAACATAGTTCAAACTTGATTATTCTTTAAGACATTGTTTTAACTTTCAAAGACTTTCAAATTTTTTATCAATTCTCCCAACATCCCCCCATCGTGCAATAAAAAACTACACAGCACGGAAAATGCGTTTTATTGCTTAATTAAACCACAGTCAAAAGTCGTCAACAAGTTAAAGTGAAGTCAAAGAAACGTGTAACATAATTTTTTAGGTAGATATCTATCTAGTTGATGACTTTTTATTCTTTTTCTGAGAGAATTAGAAGTCAAGGTGGTTTATACAATTTAACATAGTCATGTAACATGGTAGTGATCAATGATAGAGGAAAAAATTCCAAATCTTGCAAATTCTGTTAGTATAGCGAGTTTTACATTTTTCTGTAACACATATTTTCGATTTCTTGTAAACTCTAAACAAACTTTGACTTTTCGTACCGCATTGTAACACATGCATTACAGCTCTATGGATAAAATTTCAACCAATAGTTTATGATATGTACGTGTAAGAACAAATGTGTTCTAGCCACAGATATTTTCTAAGCGTGACACTTATTAGAGGGCAAAAATCTTTTTTTTAAAAAAAAACGATCTTTTTTATTTCAAGTTTCAAAAAAGTAAAATGTAATTCGACATTCGGTGTCACGTTGCACACGTGTTTGGCCTTTGGAAACACTTGCCGCCGAAATAGACTAGATTATCATACAATCCTACACATTACTTTCAAAAGTTGCAACATACATGTACATGTGTAGTTGTACTTATTCAAAATGTGTATTTTGAAAAAAAAAAGAATAAAAAGTCGTCAGCTAGTCATAGTGAAGTCAACAGAGTTTTTATGAGGAGACTTTGTTGTCACAATTCCACCTCACGTTTTTAAATCTGTCACTGATTTACGTAACGGAAGATTCGTATAAAAAAACCACACAATAATTTGCCCGCTAACGTTGGATCCGCAGGAAAGATCAAGTCGATTTAAAATGTTTAAAACAAATGTAGTTAGAAGATAAATATTCGACACAAGGTTATAATTTTTTTGTAGAGTACTATATTTCAGTTGGCCAAACCAGCCTTCTTCAGGTAATAAAGTACGGCTATTTATCTTTGAAAACCAACTAATTTCCAATTAAGTTGAAATTTCTGGATCGCTAGTCAAAGTATTAAGATGACCATTCCCGAGTATATTTACAATTACATTGATTCTCTACTCGTACTAAGGTACTAAGCTGGTGAACCAATCGTTGTCTACCTAAAAAATCTTGTTAAATGTTTCTTTGTGTCCGTTAAACAACTTCATGCTATGTGCTAGCTCCGAAGCAAAAAAGCTTAGTTGTAGTTTCTTTGGGTTTCTAACGATTGCGTGACAGTGACATTGACGATATGCTAAAAAATTTCGGAAAACTTTTTTCACATTTGAGGCTCGCAACGGGTGGGATTTGAATTATTTTTATCTCATGTTACAATGTTAGAGCTTCCTTGCAATGCAAAAATAACTTTCAGTATCGATGTAGCAGAAAGCGGTTTTGGCGATTAAAGCTTTGCTATTTTCCGAGGAGTGGGTTTACCCTTCCAAGTAGCTAATTTCGAGATCAAGAAATTTTGTTAAAACTTGTTTTTCCAACCAATACTTTTGCATTTTCTTCATGTAGAAACAAGTTAAGATCTGTTGATGTTCATAAAATGGATTTGATGCGATTTTGCGATTTGTTACAGTGCACTATTTTCGAGTCAAATTTTCCGTTCCATTAGCACTAGTTTAACTTAGATTTTCATAAACAGTTCAACCAAGGGTTTCGTCAGGCAAATTATGAAGAAATCGGGTTTTCCACTTTTGTCGACGAGGTTTGATCTTCTCAGTCATCGGCACTTAATCTTTAGTTACCTAAGTTGAAGAAACAACACAATAAGTTATTCAGATTATGCCGATTGGCAACTTTTATCAACGGGAATCAAACAAATGTTAATTGTGACTTACAAACAGTAAAAAATCTTTGCTAATATTTACTTTCAAAATAAGATTTTATTGCTTTTAATTTACTATACCCTAATTCCCAGTCTATTTCGAGTCGCTGGCGTGTTTTCGCTTGAAGCTCATGTCAACATGAGGCTAAAACCAAGAAAACAAGACAAACACACGGTAAACACACTATTAAAATGTTAAAGTATTCAACACGGAAAAGATTGACCTTTTAACCGAAGAAAGTGTAAGAATAAAACTGCTACATGAGTCACTGAACGAGAATTTAGCCAAAACAGCCGTTAATCATTAACAACCTTGGCTATGACAAGTCGATGAACAGACGATCTCGCTGAGCAGGGTTTTGTCAAGAGTAACGTAGTTTTTTGGCAAGCCAACAAGGCTACCGAGATCCCAGCTACCGAGCCAGACAGATTGGCGCCGCACAAGCCCACTGTCCCATATGAACAGCCCATCCAACCTACCGGAGTGAAAAATTGCCAACTGCGCATGCTGAAAAGAGTTTGCTGACCAAAATAAATGCAAGTAAGTTTGGCATAATGGCGGAGGCTGCAGAAAACACATCTGTGTTCGAAAACAGTTCGTCAAAAGAGAAAAACACGAAAAGAAAATATTTCTGATAGGGGAAAGAGATCTTTGAAAAATTGATTGATTCATTATTGTAATAGAAAGCGTTGATGGCTTACAAAGGCCTTCATTTTGACGCTGACAAGCCTGCTCAGTATAAGAAAGTTTGTATTTCATTGGCCAAGAGGACATTTCCCTCTTTGGGCCGGTCACTGCCAGGGCTTTACCGGATAATTTCGCTGATCTTTCTCAAAAAGAGCAGATACTTTGAAAGAGCAACTCAAGATTGACAAAAACATGATCACCAAAGGAGGAAATCGAGTGAACGAGTATATAGTAGAGTACGAATATTTGCGCGCCAGTGATTTCGCAACAAAACACGTCTAGGCTTGCACCAAGGGAAATTTCCCGCAGGCAAATACACTGATGATATTTATAGCAACTGCTTGTGATGCTATCAGCAAAATTCCAGGAAATCATGCATGGGAAACACTTCATCTACAAATTAAAAAGTAAACACATAGACACTTCAGTATTCGAATTATATGAATATATATAAATGAGTCATAATGGTTAGTGTATTTGGGACTAATAAATTAGTAGTGTTGTACAACAAAATGTTTATGATTATTCTATTAAAAGTTTTGTATACTGAGCTAACAGCTATGAAATAGTTAATACAAACAGCGTTTTCAATATTGTCTAGGTGATCGAGAGCTCGGTAACAGTCATTGACCGTCGAGACTGATGCGATCTAGAACTTATTTTCGTTTAGGTGCAACAGTTTACATTTAAAATACAGTTAAAATCATGCAAATAAAAAATGAATTAACCGTTCTTAACGAGCTTTTGTCATCTTTTCGCAAGACGTGTGTACAGCGTTACATTAAATCATGTTTTGGTTTGGTGCATTACTTCACTCTTACTATAACACAGTTATGCTCCTGTACTTCTTATCGCTCAATACTCGAAGGTTATGAAAGAATTTGGTGATTAAATCTAAACGGACTTTTCCACTTCAAAATAAAGTGCAATGTTTAAGTATTATTGAGAAATACTAATCTTTAGACTTTCGCATGGATAAGACATGATAAAAAGATAAAATCTATAAAACGTTTTACGGTTTTCACGCGCTAAAATTTAAGATTTAAAAATGCATTGACGTTTCGACTTCACTTGTGAAGGGCTTCATCAGAATTTTAGATTTAAACGCGTGAAAACCGTAAAACGTTTTATAGATTTTAGCTTTTTATCATTATTGACAAATGTGTTTATTTTATATCCATATGAAGATCATAAACTGCTTAGGAATGAGACTCAAAGACAGAATATACCACTAATAAATATACTGAAAGCAGAAAAGAAGTTCGAAATAAAAAGCTTTATTTAGTCAGCACTTCAAACCCAAGCTAGTGTGACATGGCTATTTGTTTCTATTGTCTTCCATGAGAGGTCATGCATATAATTAATAAACGCGTATGGCCTTGATCTAGAATTATTAAGTGAAGTTTTTGATTGGCACTCGAAAACTTAGATAACATAACACAAGCAGATTTTAATCTTTGGACACAAGAAAAGTGAATCATTCGAAAAAGCCCAAACTTAAAACTGATATTTTTGCTTTAGTGTGTTCATGCTAAAGTTGTAATTGTTTCTCCTGAAGACAACTTACTAGCCATAAAATCACGGCTAACGAAAATCTCAGGCATTTCACATGTCAGCCCCCACTCTTCTAATTAAAGAAATTAATAGAAATGACAGGTGTTTTCTGCTATCACAAACGTGAAACAAACTCAGTCAAACGTGAACTCAGTTCAACTTTGTTAAGTTTTGCGAAAAAAAATTCAAACTTAATTCATGTAATTTGTCTCACGTTATCTACTTGTTAATTATTCATACTCTAGTGACATCAAATAATAATAAAACGCATTATCCATGTTCTTGTTTAGCAGAAGACTCTTTCAAAGGAAAAGGAAGAAGCGAGCAAGCATTGCAAAGCGGTGCAGGTTTGACCGTTCAGCTATCAGCACACTACTTAACTGCGACAGTCAAACTACTCATGAAGATAGTGTTGTGTTATTTGACGGGCATTAATCCCTTGGTACAAGTTGCACGTTACTAAGTTTAGATTTCTGTTGCCATAGTGCTTAATGACGTACACACAATTCGGCCACATACATCGCGTCTGTCAACTACGTTTTAAAGTGGTAATTACGCGAATGTGTTCAACTCTCTGATATAGTCCATAAGGAGCACGAGTGTCGTGTACAGCAACGATGGTGGTTTTATGTTAAATTCGGTAAGGAAACTGTCTTTAGCATTTTGCCATCGAACAACATGCGGGTTCTGAAAATTCAATGGATTAAGTTTGTGGCCAGTTGCAACAGGAAGACAGAAATATGAAAAGCTGTAAATACCCAAATACATGATGACGTGACAGTTTTTCAAGCTAAGGTAAGAATATTTCTAAAGAAAAAATCAAAAGTTACGAAAAGTTTGGCTGATACCTAGTATCCCTGTTTTCTTAGCCCAAAATATTTTGCCCTGGAACCTTCTAATATTGCATGAAATTCGAACTTTACGTTACCCATCTACTTACACTATTCTAATATCAACTGATTAAACAAAAACTTCTTTCTTTTTATTTAAATACCTAATAGTTCCGGCAAGTAAAGCGGCTTTGTATCAATATTTTTTTTCTGCAATTCGGACATTTTTTCATATGTAGGTTTAAAGTTAGCGGCTACAACATAAAAAAAAAAAAAACAGCTGGACATAAAATACTCC
>JANVCF010233706.1:0-16325 GCA_025388745.1 Hydrozoanthus gracilis
AGCCCCAGGGAGGGGTGACACTCAAAAGTTTAAGGGAGGGGGGGGGGCGGTTTATACAAGGAAGGAGTGTTCTGTTTAAAAATTTTGTTCCTAAACATCCCAGGGCTAATAGCTGGTGGGGCTTGTTTAGTATAATTGGAGTTTTATGGTATCTATGACCGTGTTATTTTAAGTGCTTTGATATTTATTTACAAAGCAACAAGCTGAAAAAGTCTTCTTTTAAAGTTACAAGTCATGCCATGAACAATATTTTCACAACAAGGAAGCAATGATAAAAATTTCTTTGCTTATAAAATTATAATCTTACTGGTCTAAGATCTGAAGTTTTGTTTAAAGAGCATATTACACAAGATCATTTTCTCAATTTTCAAAAAATATACTATAAAAAACATTGGTTTGCCAAGTTTGAGAAACACACAATAAAAGTATGCCAAGATATGGTGACAGTGGAATTTCAGATATTCCTACTAAAAGTGTCCCCTCCAAAAGACCAACAACATGACATAACAGGTAACATGCATCTCACTTCTGTCCATCTTTTAAAACACTCATAACTGCTAGAGTTTCAGTAGAAACTCTATTAGTTGCAGATGTTTTAAACTTGATTCAGGGAGGGGTCACTTTTAGTGGGCAAAAAGTCATAAATTCTACATGGCGTACTTCCATCGTACATTTCTCAAACTTGGAAAATTGAAAAACTGATCTTGTATCATACCAGTGCTCTTTAGTTATAATCTTAACCTTGCAGAAACCTCAGTCCATGAGATTGAAGAAGCCTTCCAACAATTCACAAATCGAACTGACATTGCAATCTTGCTCATAAATCAGAATGTAAGTTCCGAAAGGTTAAATGAATAGCTTATAAGTTCTCTAACTTACAGGTATCTCCAAATTATTTTTTTGTCTTATTAAGAAGAATTTAGATTTTTACAAATGCTGATAGTACTAGTGAAAGGGTTAATTAATACAGTCTTTTAACATTGTGATAGAAAAATTAAAAATAAGATACCTGTTTGAGATCAAAGTTTTGAAAGTATACTTTCAATCCTATCGTAAAGCCTTTATCATTTCTTTGTCAATTGTTACTAATAAATATAAATTTGCTGTTTTGAATGCATAAGTTATAAAACTAAAATTTACACAGTACAAAGCTAAACAAGTGCTATACAGGTCTTGAATGGTCTTAGTTTTGAATTTGAGTTTTTAAGGCCTTGAAAAGGTCTTAAGATTTCATTATAATTTGATTCTTTTCCTGGCTATTTCACTTATCATGCACACTGATTGCCCCAAAGAAGCATGCTATCCCAAAACAGTAACTGTCATATGATATTATTATATATATTGATCAGATTTAGTTTTTAAAAGTTTTACATGAAAAAATTTGGAGCATAGGTCTTAAATGTGGGAAGTATGGGTCTTAAAAAGTCTTAAAAAGGTCTTAAATTTCCTGAGTTAGAACATGCAAGAACCCTGCAATCAGGACTTTTCACTGGTTGCCTGTTGACAAAGTCGACACATGATACTGTAAGGTTTTTTATTACTTTTAAAACTTAGAATAAAACCTAATGGTAATATAAAAATGAATGAAATTATAAAATATCAAGAGCCAATCAACTTCAAAGCAGTTATTGAGTTGGCTTACAAGTTCATTGCATTTGTATGATACAGATAGCTGAAGAAATCCGCCATGTTTTGGATCAGTACAATAAACCAATCCCAGCTGTGTTAGAAATTCCATCCAAGGAACATCCTTACGACCCATCTAAAGATTCCATTCTTAGAAGAGCTAAGGTCAGTTCAACAGTTTCTTTAATTAGTGTAGAAATAAAATTATTATTGTATGTATGGTTGCATTTTGCAGGTGCCTCAACTTGATTTCACATTATGTTACAGGGGTTTTGGCATTGAGGGTCTTGTATGATAATCTACTAATAATTTATTACTCACATCTACTTTCAGTCAGATTTGACCCTTAGTTATAGTTGAAGGCCATGATTGCTGCATCACTCTACTCTTTTTCAAAAAGTGTTGTGGGTTCTTTTAAGTTCCCTTATAGGGCATCAAGAGAATAAATAATCCTTAATATCTGAGATGGAAATAAGGTTTAACTCAGTTTAGTGTGATGGTTAACTCTCTGGCTTAGTCTGCGATAAGATGTGGTGTTTGTGGACCCAAAGTCAGTCATGGTGATACTAGCAGAGTTTGCAACAAATATCTCAGTTGTCAATCTTGCCTGTAGTCAATGCAGCTATAACCACTTCTACTGTGAAACTGCAAATGGCTGTTTAAATCAGTTATCATTTATTTATTTTGGATAACCACAGTACAGTAATTCTAGCTTACTTCTGGAAGGGATGTATTTATTCTAAGCCTGAATACTTTTATAGCTATTATAGTCACTTGCATTATTTCATGTAAAGCAAGTTTATATCATTTTGTACTTGGATTATGCACTTGAATACTAGATGAAAAAGCCATGTATTCCATTAAATCAAAGGTGACTATGGAAGTCTTTAGAATGGTTGAAATACAGCAAGAAGGCTGCCAGTAATAATGAAATAAATTTATGTCAAAATGCATTTCTAAATGAACTTATTTTTTTGTTTCAGGGCCTTTTCAGTGCTGAGGACTTCAAATAGTGAAAATTAAAAATCTGAATTATAATTCATTAAGTATTTACAAAATTTACAGTTTCAGAAAGTGCCAATAATGAATAGAACTCAGCAGGAACTGACAGGGTTCATTTAAATTCTAACTCCCTTTCAACTATTAAAATTAATTATTGTTTTCAAAGACTAAGTTTTAACACCATGGAAATAGTCCTTTCTTGTGTTCATGGTACCAATGATTAAGACTGTCAACTTGCATGCACAGCATTAGTCTCGAAACAAAATAAAATAGTTACAAATTTCACAGAGAAAAGGTATTATTCAAAACTCTAGGCATTTTTTCATTTTAAAATTCAGTTCCCCTGTGCTGGAATTTGTAAATATTTTGACCAATGCTGTGAAAGTGCGCAGACACTCCCTTTTTGTCATCACAAGTTCTTTGAACACCAGAAAGTAAATTGCAAAAAATGGAGTTTGTTAAAAAGATCCAAGCTAAAAAATAATACAACATTTCTCATTTGTATTGTAAGAGCAAAGCATGAATTGCCAATTTTATGGTTTCAAATTAATAATTTAAAGCATCAAGACATTTTTAAGTTAGTATGCAAGATTTGACTTATTGGTTGTTCACTACTAAGAACTGCTGTTCCATCTCAAGCTAAAATTAGAAATTTTTATGTTTCCTATTCCAATTGCTAAAGATATGCAAGCATTTTTTACTTTGGTGGCATTTTTGTGTAGGGCAAAATTAAAAAAACTGATTTATTTACAGGTATAAAATGTTTCTGTACAAATTGAACTTTAATAAATATTGGCAAAATCCTATAAATAGTCTCAGATGTCTTTTTAAGTGGCAAGGCCTGACTTTGTGGTAGAGTTCTGATAGATATACCTTTAGTTATGATGGTGGTAGTTAGTAGGGAGGGGGGGGGGGCTGGTTGGGAGGAACTTGGTGTGTTTTTTTTATTTACTTGCATGGAAACCTAAGAGTTGTAGTCGGTAAAAATATAGTAAGGGGGCAAGAAGTGTTGGATAGTCCTATGCGAAGCTTCTGGTTAGTTTTGGGGGCAGAAGTTACAGAATTTTTACTTTATAAGACTTGAGAACAAGAGTCTTTCACAATTTTTTTGTTCTTAGACCAATGATAATAAAGCTAAACAGTTCTTTTTCCTAAGACTTTGAACTTATTTACAAATTTCAAGCAACATGGCTAAACATATTGCCTGCCCAGAAAACTATTTAAACCTTAGGAACTCTGACCACTGACAGGATTTGGCTTCGGTGATCCCAGAGTCAAATCCACCATGCTTGTAAATAGCCAACTGGTCTCCCTCTGACCAGTTGGGATTCTTAACTGTGGTTGTGTTTGTTCGGAATTTTAACTATGACACTGAAAAGCCCCTTGGGGGAGTTGTCGTTACGTATTTATTATTATTATTATTAAACCTCTGGTTGAAAGAGTTTGGGCTGGCTGCAATGCTGCCAGGCTAGGTTGGACACTTATTCCAATCCTCCAGCAGAAGCTAGTTGAGGGAAATGAACACCAAATGAAAGTTTCACAGCAACTGGTTCTCCAGAAGTCCTACTACTTGTCTAAAAAGGTTTTATGGCTAGCTAATGTTCTCTAATGTTTTCTATTAATATTTATTATTGGTGCCTGCTGGTACTTCAAAGGCAAAAAGAGCATAATATACACCACATCCTCATTTCTGGGCCTTCTACATAGTAACAAACATTTTAAATTACCATGTGGCTAAATAGCTAAGTCCATTCACAAGCCAAGTGGCTCATAGGGCCAGCGCTTATCTCCGGTTTCTGTAGTGTTAAGCGGATGCGAGTCTTTGACTCCTCCTGGACACGACACTAATCTATCGCAGGTTAGCTCCTAGCAGAACTGGTACTCATTTATACAGCAGAGTCGACTGGAACAAAGTCAGGTAAAGTGTCTTGTTCAAGGACACAACACAGTGGTCTGGCCAGGGCTCGAACTTGTGACCCTAGGATTACGAGTCAAACACACTAACCCCTTGGCCGCTGCGCCATTACCATGTAGAAACTCGGAAATGACAATAGGGTATCACTAACTTTTTGCCCTTTAATAGAATGATTTAATACTATAAAACACTTGGATTAAAAGGTATTATAATTACAAACAGAAAAAAGCTGAGAAACTGTTCAATCTTCTTCTGTCAACAATAAATAATGTACAAAAATTTATTATTTTATTAATTGTTAGATTTATAAAAAAATTAAGAGTTGCTTCTTGCATGCTAGTCATTAATCATCTGGGTCAGAGCCACTATTCCCCTCGCATAAAAGAGCAAACCGATTATTTGTGGCTACACTGGAACTTAACATTGTCTTCTGTTTTGGTCTGGTTTTCTTTGTTGACTTGATGTTCTGCTTCATTACGGTTGCTTGTTGTTGAGGCTGTGCCTTGAAATGATCCAAGTCTGGCAGTGTATCCAACTTAATGTTCTCCTCTATAACATGGTAGAAAGCTTTCAACATCACTGGATCGTCAACAACTGAAGTAACAGGAGTACCTGGGCACAAAATAGATTGAATGTTATAACTTGTGCTGTCATGGTTTTTCTCCCAGAAAATAAACTTACAAACTTGAATAAAAGGCACTCAAAAAAGACCATATGTTTCCTGTAAATTTGAAAGGTATGACTGGTTGCATTATGTAAGTATTCAAAGTAGATTGCATAGAAGACCTACTTCGACTGGCTGTAAAGATAAAAAAAAATCATTTGGACTTCCTGTCTGCATGACTCACTCTCACACAACCTGATGACATTATATCTCCATCTGACTAGTTGAGGCAGGAGCCAAAAACACTTCTTGCTAAAATGGAAGTACCATAAAACAAAATAAATTTCTTTAGATTTCCAAAGTGCTCAAAGACCTCATTATTGGTAGGACTGAATCATCTCTCCCCTCCAGTTGAGGCATCCCTTTCCAAACATAACAAATGTGGTATCTTTAGGTAAAAACTCCCAAATAGGGTCCATGCTCCTTGTTTACCCCAGTTTTTAAAAGAGAATTTCTTCTTCATTATTTGACTTGTTAATCAGAACAAGGTGACTCATTTTGTATGCATAATTATAACAACATTTTATATAAGGAGTTAGTTGAGGACAAACTTGCTTTGGGTGAAAGAGCCTATCTTCAATAAAAACAGCCTACTTTGTTGAAGGTGATAGAAGGTAAAGCTAGCTAGACTTACCGAGGTGCAAAGACCCTTGTTAAAAAATGTCAGATCCCTGCTTTTCAAAAACCATTAACTAAATCTAGAGTCAAAGATTTCACAAAGAGCAAAGTAAGAGACTTTGAGACTGGCAAAAAAATTAGAGTCTGCAAACCCCAAGACTCAAGCGTATTACTAAGTGATATACCATTCATTTCCATACAGATACCATTTATACCTCTGCAAAATTTTATAATATATAATAGTTTTATAATAACTCATCGACAATGAAATTCTAAAGCTGCATTACCTTGTTTAAGACAGTGAAGTATTTCCTGCACCATCATCCCAGAGTACACTCTTGGTACATATGGAGTGAACAGTGGCTCATCTAAGACCATGTTCAAGTTTACTGCCTCTCTGAACACGCACTGCCATTGTGCAAAACTGTGCGCAGCAATCAAATCAAATGGAGAACTTGCTGCACACCGAGTTCCCAATTTCATCTCACCTGCCTTGTCAAGTTTGAGAAATGAGCCCAGCAATGCATCAAGATGTTGCCTTTTGATTTTTGGTAAAGTGTTTTTAGCCCAGAAGATTATTGTCATAACAAGTAGTTGAAAGTTTTCCGGTAACCTTTCCAGGGAATCACTAGCTTTGCACCCTAAACTATTTAGTAAAAATTGTTTTCTGTCACTTTGTTTTAAACTATGTATGTTAGGAAGTGAAGGAGAGGGGTGAAAACCCTCAACATGTTTCAAGTCTGGTTTGACAGCAGTTTGTTTCAAACTTCTTCCATCTCTGTCCCACTCACAAATTCTGTAAAATGGCCTTTGTGTTTTTTTTTGTTGGGATTCTGTGAGTGTTGGACTGTTTGCAGGGTTATTAAGATCTGTGACTGCCATCTTCTCCAGTTTACTGCTAATTTCCCTCTCTGTAAAATCAAGTGACTTGATACCACACCCAAACAAAACAGAGTATGTTATCTGTCTTAACTTCAAAGAGCTGTTGTTTGCAGACAAATCACCAATGTTTTCAACTTGAACCCTGAGCAAGTGTTTGCCTGTAGTTAAACAACTCATGTATTGAACTGGGAATTGTCCTTTCCGAAACTTTTTTAGAACCCACTCTTGTAGACCCAAATCACCCAATAAACTGTTAATTTCTCCATCTCTAAAATATGTTACTAAACTTTGTCGCAAAGAAATGTCATATTCTTCAAGTGAGCAGTTCAAACAACGTTGAATTTCTTCAAGCTTGTTCTTTGGAAATACTTGAAGAATTTCTTTAACTGCTTCTTCCAAAGTTCTAAAACGTGCTAAAAAAGTGGCAATACTAAGAAATCTTGCTGCTTTCCTACTACAATTCTTAAATGTCTGAATTCTCTGAAGAGAACGATCAAATGGTGCAAGCACTTCATGACTAATATAGTCATTTCCCATCAAAGAAGCTGCCAAAGGAAGAAAGCTTTTCGGAATTTGAAAATGATCTGCCAATCTCTCCGATTTGAAGATCTGTGCTGTGAGAGATTGTGAGTCCCAGCTGAGAGAATCAATCGGAATGTAACCCTCTGGAACATCATATATGAAGAAATCGCTGTCATTGCTGAGGACAGGGCAATTCCAGGCTTTGGCCAGACTTGCTATTTCTTTGTCAGCTTCGCTATAATTAAAAAAACCAAACTAACTTAATATTGGGACCCAATGTTGGAACTTATAACCTAACTTGTCTAAAATGTGTCAGTAATAGTGTTTTTGGTCTCAAAGGACATGTATCACAGGAAAACTTTTGGTTTCAAGCTGTCTTGCTGTATAATTCTGTTACATTTTTACATGCTTTGACGGTAAATTCCCTGTTCACCTTATTTATAATATCAGCTATCAAATAACTGTTTTCTCTGTGAACAGTTAATCTAAAGTTAATTAGATTTCAATAACAGAAGAATGTGCGATGTGTTTTCTGGGTAAAAGACCCTCCTCACCGAAAGTTTCAGGGAGCGCAGCCACACCCACTCCCCCATCTAGATCCCCTGGATAGTATTTACAGTGTGTAAGCAAATTTAATTTATTCTTTGTCATTAACCGGGTAAATCAACTATAGCCTTATGCAGCTCACCAGTCACAGACGACAAACTTTATACCAAGTTTGCTTAGAACTTGAATGAACGCCAGCCTGCTCAACAAAGGCAACAAGCACGCTTTGTCATCTCCTTTCGCTAGCTCGTTTGCCCTTCTAATATCCTCCTTGAAACGAGATTTGTAAGTTTCCAGCTTCTTATCACTCGCATCCAAAGCTCCGTCTAAGATCACAAACGGTTCAACCTCTCCTTTTTCAAGTGCAGTAAAAAAGGAAGTCACAACGGCCTCAAACTCGTCGTACTGCCCGCCATAACGACAATCGAATCCAGAGCTGAAGTATAAATAGTACATCAAACAGCTGCCATCTACGACAAGACTTGTGTCTCGCAATTTTATCCTTCGCCAAAGTTTGGATACGGAATCCAAATAGCTTGTCAATCCTGGGATACCCATTAAAGATTAGGCTATAAATGTTTTCCTCCCGGTCCCGGTCCCAGTCCCCAGAATGCATTTCGAGCCGACAGTTGATCTTTGGCCAGCGGTTGAGAACAACAAGTACAAGACATTTCCCCGTGAAAATGACCCTTTAGTTAGCTAACATTTTCACCAAAATGGCTGGGGGTGACAGTCAGAGTGAACCAGTTATTCTTGCAACTGCCGGCTATGACCACGCAATCCGATTTTGGCAGGCGCACAGCGGAATATGTCACCGCACTGTTCAACATCCAGATTCTATATCCTTCGATTCCTTGTTTTTGTAATTGTTCAAAGGTGTAGGTATTATAAGGCATCATTCTTTGATTGTTATTGTAGTTTTAAGGTTATAAGAATTATTATGAAACAGTTTTGGCCTAGGGCCAGGTAGGTATAATATTTTAAGGACGTTGTGTTTATGACTTTATCTACTGTATATGAACTGCAATGGTGAACTTCATGTGATCTGTCAACTCAACCATATTTTTGTTACAGTTTGAGTTTGCTGTATTTTATTTATCTTTTCATGATACTGAATATTTAAAACATGATATTTGTTAGCAGAGTGGAAGTTATTTTGATAAAAAGCAAATTTTTGGCAATCGAATGACTGAACCTTCATGGTGTTATAAATAATGATAATCAAATGGTAGTTATATAGATGAATAAAATATTGATTCACAGTTGAAAGCTCAGAAAAAAAAACTTAGTCGCTGACAGGAATTGAACCCGTAACCCTCTGATTACTGGTCAGGCGCTTGTGAATCAATAATTTATTCATCAATAATGATAATACAGGGTTCAAAATTCAACTTATGAGCCCAGGGGCAATTTTTGGCCCCAGGCCTTCCTGGTATATGGCTGACCTAGGGGCCTTTTGATAGAACCCAGTGGCCATTTGTAAAATGTTCATTTTTGCTTAGTATCAGCAGGATATTAGCTTATGGTTACAACGTTTGTAAAGGGCCCACAAAAAGCTTGCTCTTGTACAAAAGCAGAACCATTATCTGCAAATTAGTTATTGTATATAGAGATATAAGATCTCAATCAGATGTCAGCAAAACTTGGTGTAGCACATGCAAAAATTAGCCTACTAGAAATCTTAAACATAAATTGAAATAAAAATAGAAAAACAAATTCCTTTGGTCTTTATGTGTGGCTCTGATTGATCATGCCATTTATTTTGACGTTGGTTTTTTTCACATTTTGTGTTCCTTCAATAAATCCATCAGGAGATTTTATCAATGTTGGCCATAAATTTCTTCGCAATGTCAGCCTTTTCACTACAGTACTCACATCATATAATGTGAACAAGTGAGCTTTCTTCATCAAACTTGAATTTCAGCAATGGTCACTCTTTTTGCCACTTCATAACTGTTTTTTTTCTGTGGGTTTTATTTCCGAGAATGAGTCTGAGTTGTTCTTTGGGGCTCTATGACTCGCTCTTCGATCTCAATCCATGGTTGCTCCTGTACATTTGTGTTGTGTCTTAACAGACAACCAAAATTGCTTGTCTGTCTGGACATTGATATGACTTTGGTCAAAGAGTTTGAAATAAAACATATATATCAAGCTATTTTTAATTTGAAAAGGTCTAATAAATATCACAATCATGAACCACAGAGCAAAAGCACATGCTATTAATTGCTTTGCTCACAATTCTGCTGGTAGGAACAGACTCTTGAAAAAAGCTAAGAACTTTGTTCAATCATGATCCAAATAGTGTGGACTCGTGAGCTATGTGGCTTTTGTTCTACGATCATTTTATTTCCCTTAATGTTGATTCACCAAATCAATGCAATGGAGATAACTCCAGATCGACAACTACTAGCGGCAGCAGGTAAGACACAAACATGATTGTGGAGAATAACAATAATAATAATAATAATAATAATAATAATAATAATGATAATAATAACACTAACTGTTCTTGGTATGCAATATGCATTGCCTCTCCCAATAATTTACAGTTGCCTGTGGTATTGAGGGCCTTAAATATTCTGCCGTATACAGCTCACATTTATATGAGTTAACAGTTGTCCTCAGTTTATAGAAGAGACAGACCACGACACTGGGATCACCCTACTCTTTGTCAACAAGTGTTGTGGGATTTTTTAAGTTCCCCGATAGAAGATAGAGAGACTGGGCCTACGGATTAATGTCCTTATCCGAGAAGAAGCGAAGATCTAGCCGTTTGCAGGTGTTAGAACAAAGGCAGCACCTTCTCAATTATTTTAAGACACTGAGTGAAAGTCCAGCACTGGGAATCGAGCCGGGCCTCCTGCATGAAAGACTGGCATCTACCAACTGGGCTAACCAGGCAGCAGTTAGCCTAGTTGGCAACCCTATCAGTTACCTTTTTCTATTATTAAGGCCAAACAAACTAATACCTGTAGTTCCAGACACCCAATCATCAACCAAAATTTTTTAGCACAAAATAGCCCACCCTATGATGATTTATTGCTTCTTTTATTTCTTCCCATTATTGGTTTTTGATGGTGGAAAATAAGCATCTACTGTTTGAAAACTGAAACACTGACTGAATTTAGACTAGTTCGGTGATTTAGAAACTTATGTACTGCCAATAATTATATTTATTTATTGATTATGTTTCAGGTTACCAGCATATTCGAATGTATGACATTAATTCAAGTAATCCTAATCCGGTAAGTCAGAGAACAGATAGTACTTAGCTCTCATAGTATTTCACTATACATAATTATCAATTGTCTGCAGAGAGACAGTGCTGAGAGTGAAGGAGACAGGCCTGTAGACAGACAGATAGACACTCTTGTAAAGTTTATAGACAAAACAAGTGGTGAATAAATCAAGAATCAAAGCAATAAGCTAACAATTTTCCATGGTCTCAAGGACTGAAAAACTACTGAAAGTGTATTGATTAGCAATGATCTAGGTATACTGATTCCCATTAGTTTTTCCTCTGATAGCTCATGGTCTGAATATTAGACTAATTGACAACCTCTTATGAGTGAACTTTTATGTAAGGTTATATCTAAATGCACAATTACTGAACAGTCATTGTTTTAAATAATTTATGTCATATAGATCTAAGGTACAAATTTGCTATGAGAACAGATGATGAATGCATTGAGTTGGTAGGGAAACAGAAATGCTTTCCATATGTGGATGAAAGTATTGTTATCAGATTTTGTATGAATCAGGAGTGTGTTTGTAATGTTTTTCTCAGCAATTTCTTTAAAATAGATAAATTTTAACTAGTTTTAAAACAGTTAATTAAGTGTTGGTTGAGTTAACTAATCAGACAAGTTATTTTGCTATTCTCCAGGTGGTCAATTATGATGGTGTGTCAAAAAATGTGACAGCTGTTGGTTTCCACGAGGAAGGAAAATGGATGTTCACTGGAGGGGAAGATAGTTCTGCAAGAATATGGGACTTGAGGTTTGTAATAATATATTTTGAAAACGATTAAAATTCCTAATAAAATAACAAGGTTGTTGAACTTAAGGATTGTACACAAATTGGGTTTTGAACATTAACGCTTTGGAGCTTAATGCCGGTTGATACTAACAGGTAGTGAATAGTTTTTCTAATGGTTTGAATGCTTTCCTTAACGTTTTTAACGGGTGAGCTGAAATTTCTTACGGTTTGCCATAATGCGTTAACAGTTTGCCTTAATGCTCTTTAGAATGGCTCGTCTTAATGCTCTAACTGTTTGTCTTGAACGTTCTCATGCTTTGCCTTAACGTTCTGACAGTTCATTTTAACAGCCTTTTTATTTACGGTTTGACTGAAGTTTAATGAAACAATCTTATCAAATGAAAGTTTGAACGCTTTGAAGTTTAAAGATGACATATGGCCATTAGTTGCAAACACAGGTCATCCAAAAGTAAAAAAAAATCATTTTGAACAAAGTGTCAAAATTCATTCGTTTAGCACTCATCAGTTAATTACTAATCATAAAATGTAGAGCATATTGGACTTGAAGTTTGCCTAATACACCAGACTGAGTTTTAAACTACCATGATTATATACAAGGACATTGGACTTACAGTAAGGTTTGTGTATTTGATCAGTTTACTACTACTAATCATAGAAAAGCATTCATTTGGAAATACATGTCACCTGTCCAGTTAATTACTATTAATACAAGAACATTGGGTAGGTTTGTCTAATACACTGGTCAGTTGATTTACAGTGCAAGAACATTGGACTAAGGATTGTCTAGTATACTGGCTGTTTAGTGCAAGGGTGTTGGACTTAAGGAATGTGTTAAGGTAATCCTTTGGTTTGCATTATGACAAATATTTTTTGTTTGTCCAGGTCACGAAATCTGCAGTGTCAAAGAGTATTTCAAGTCAATGCACCAGTAAATTGTGTTTGCCTTCATCCAAACCAGGTAATTAGCTGTGTGGTTCATGGAAAATCTGGAAAACCATGGAGTTTTTGAAATTATTTTGTTTTCCAGACCTAGAAAGCCATGGAACTAAATTATATTACGGTGTTAATTTTGTCATAGAAAATGAAAGTTAAAACTGTTCAAACTGATAGAAAATTCTAAAAATAGCAAAAAAATTAATCACATCATACTGACCATGTGCTAATGTCATGCTGCAGTTATACATTCAAAATCACATCCAAAAGGCATATTATGGTAAATCTTGGGGGTAGACACCATTTTCTGCATAAACAGAAAATGCATAGGCAACCCACAAGGTCAGAAAGGAAATGTCCTTTCAGTTGAACCCATTAAAAAACATTTATTTTGTACTTGATGGTGTATTCATTTGCTTCCTTATCATGAGTGGAAGGCAAATGAGCTGTTCAGGAGCTCAGAAATGAAAAAGCTGGTAGTGAACAACCCTGCACTGACCACACCTTTGGTACAATATGACAAATAATTAATATTTTGTTTCAAATCTGTACCTGTAAACTTTTTACATGTTGTTATTTAACCATTTTTGAACAAATAAGATTGTAACGAGTTGTATTGTTTTGTTGACCAGGGTGAACTGATTGTTGGTGATCAGAGTGGAGCCATTCACATGTGGGACCTCAGAACAGACCATAATGAACAACTGGTAGGTTAAAGGCTGTTCCAGAAAGAGATACAATGTAAAGCATGGCTGGGTTTAACCCTTTCAGCCCCAAACACGACAAATGTTGTGGTGGTAAATTGTCGCAACTAAGAATCATACTTTTGATGCAGTCAGTTTAGGAGAAATTAGATTTTTATTCTCTGCAGCTTTCCTTGTTTGATCAATTTTTATTTTCACATCACAAAATGACTTATTTTGTATGGGTTATGTAAGGAGAAGTTAGATGTTGATAAACTGGCTGGTACCGAAAGAGTTAATAATTTGGCAGCACAGTTTAACTCGTAATCCTAGGGTCATAAGTTGGAGTCTGAGTTGTGCCCTTAAGCAAGACACTTTACCCGACTTGTTCCAGTCGACTCAGCTGTATAAATGAGTACCAGCTCTGCTGGGGATCAACCTGCGATAGATTAGTGTGCTGTCCGGGGGGGAGTCAAAGACTCTCACCCGCTTAACACTACAGAAACTGGAGATACTGTTAGTGCCACTGAGGCAGATGGGCAACTTAGCTCAAAAAAGGATTGTTTAACTTTTTTAGAACATTTCAGCTATGTTGCTCCCATCAGGACAGAAGAATGGAAAACTTCTCTGGTCCTAACCATGGAGTGTTGTCCTTTAGTGGCATATGTGTAAATACATCATGTAGATTCAAGTGAGGCCTTACCACTGGAACGGGGTATATTCCAAGTTTCGCTGATCTACAGCATTAACAAAGAACCCCATAAGCCCACACAAAGGAAATAGAATTTACATGAATTATATGCCACTAAAGGACAACACTCTATGGTTATTTCTAGGCTCAGGCCGAACCATACTGTCCTTAAATCCCTCAACCAAACTCCCAGCTGGCCCCGTAGCTCAGTTGGTTAGAGCGACGTAGATCTGTTTCGTAGGTCGTGGGTTCGAATCCCACCAAGGTCAGAGATTTTTTCTCTTCCCTTTGTGTGGGTTATGCATGGGGTTCTTTGTTGATGCTGTAGATCTGTGAAACTTGGAATATACCACGTTCCAGGGGTAATTGCCCCACTTGAATCTACATGTTGTATTCTCTGGTCCTGTAAAGAAGTGAATGAGCTTAGTGCAAATAATTGTTTTTGAGTGGTTTTTATTACTTTGGAATTCAGCTTTTTCATCTATGCTCCTGGCCCCATGTGGCTACCACTTTTTAAATCTTACTGAGTAGCAAGGTTAAGCCCACACATTTTAGAAACTTGGGGATTAGAGGTGAGGGCAGTATGCAAAAATCCTATAAGGGTGCAACAAAAGGCTTGGTGAGCAGTAGTTTTTATTCTTATTCTTACCAAAAACTGCAAAGATATCTGTCATCAATGAAAGAGGTGGGGGTCGGCACCCCCATTCTGATAGAAGGTTAAGTAAATTCTTAAAGAACTTGAACAGGAAACTTGTTAAATTGTTGGAATCATTTTGTTCCTAACTAAAGACAGTTTTGCTTCAACAGTTTAAACCACTGACTTAACCCAACTTATGTACATTGTACACCTTTTATTTTTACAAAGCAAGTTCTTTCGCATAGTGATCTGGAGCTTACTGTCATGCTATTCTCTTGGTTCCAACAGATTCCTGAGCCGGATGCAGCAATTCTTTCCATTGCTATTGATAGGGATGCAACATATATGGCTGCCGTTAACAACCAGGTAATATACAGTACAAGAGAGATTTTGATATGCACAAATACATATTTATATCAAACGGGAGGTTGTTTTTACAAAAATTTGATTCTCGTAAAAGCTAATTAAATATTTTCTAGGCCTATTAGGAGTGTAACCAAGAATTACAGTCTCCATCCTGTGTTGACATAAATAGCATCATGAAATTTCCAAAATTAGATGAAATGCTTTACAATGAAGGACTAAGTGTGTAATTTGTGTACAAAAAATTTTACTTTTAGTTCCTGAGTAAAATTGATTGATTTTCAATTTTGAAGAGAGTAATTCAGACATACTGTAGATTATTAATTCGATCCTTACTTTTGTCATAAAGAGTTTCTGGCTCTTACTTTAGTGTGATGTGCATGTTTCAGGGGAATTGCTACGTGTGGGGCCTCACAGGGGGGTCAAAAGACGATCCCACAGTCCTACACCCAAAGACTAAAATTGCTGCTCACAAGAGATATGCTCTAAAGTGCTTGTTCAGTCCTGATTCATGGTATGTAAAACGATTGGGGTTTGGACTTGAAATCTTTTCATCTGTAATAGCAATTTTGCTGAAGGACAGTTTAATATAATTTCAATAGGGCTTGTTATTTTTTTTGTACTCGATTTTGTCTCTCATTCAAAAAAAGGAAAAGAACATTAATGAACCCTCGAATTTAATAATCATTTTTCCATCCTTTTTAACACACTGAACCTAATTAGAATGTTGTTGCTGTAGAAACATTGCAACTACTCTAAAATGCCATTTAGAACGGGTGCGTTGATCAATTCTAGGGTAACTTACGGAATTTAGTCGCAATTGCAGGAAAGTTATGACTAAATGAAATCAGTGCAGGCAACTTCTGCCCCCTCCCCCTTCCTCCCTAAGTCAGAATAGGTTTAATCATTTAACAAAAATAGTAGACGGCAGTGCAGTGGTCAGCGTGTTGGACTCGCAATCCTAGGTTCGAAGAGTTTGAGCCCCGATCAGACTCCTGTGTTGTGTCCTTGAGCAAGACACCTTACCCAACTTGTTCCAGTCGACCCAGCTGTATAAATGAGAACCAGCTTCTACTTGGTGATAGATTAGTGCCCTGTCCAGGGGGGATCCGCTTAGCACTACAAAAACTGGAGACAAGTGTCGGCCTTATGAGGCACTTTGGCTCAAGAAAGGTTTAATTTTGCGGAATTTATAGTAGCAATTGCAAGGTAAGTCGTGAATAAATGGAATCATTGCGGGCACT
>JANVCF010233817.1:0-16318 GCA_025388745.1 Hydrozoanthus gracilis
AACCCCAGTTGACTGCCACCCATGAGTAATTTTATTTATTAAGTTGAATTGGGTTTGAATTTGACTTCCAAATATTCCCTGAATCATACTTGGTTTATGCAAGTGTTTGAAGTTTTTTTTTACTTCAAGTATTAGTTTCACATAAAGTTATTATTTTTTCTGTTGTGTGATTTACAGATCCAGGAACAGAGAGAGGTCACTTTTCATTCACTTTGCGAGACACACCTACAGATTTCATCAATGTGAATTGTTGGGGAACTCAAGCTTATACCATTAACCTGGCAAAATCTTTCAAACTACATGATATTGGTATGTAAACCTTTATAAATGCATAAAATGTGTGTAAACTATATTTTACTGTGAATAGCCTCTTCAAATGCTACTTATGCAAACAAACATCCAAAACACTATAAACAAGGTACTCATTTCTTTTGTTGTGTTTACCATTTACTTTCTTATAGCAACATGATGCATTTGTTTAATTAAATTTATGGATATCATTTTTATTTCACTAGTGGTTACATATTCTCATTAAAAATCACATTTCAATTTTGATAATCATTAGGCGTACAAACTATTTTGAGCTGGCAATCAGATGTGACTAACAATAACTGCTACCTTTATTACTCACTAACAAGTGGAGGTCCGAAATCCCCAAGTTCAAATGAAACAAAACAATGAAGCAGAAGAGCGATGGAAACCTTGGACACCAAGGTATTTAAAAAAAGACTCTTTTACTTCCACCTTCAAAGTTTTTCAATGTTCTCAGCATTTTGGTTGTGTCTTAGTTTAAGTTAGTTCTGAAAAACCCTTCTAGGCTTTCTAGAATTGAAGGAGGCTTATATAATGGAGGGGCACATATTAAAATGTGCAAAACATAAAACACCTTTGTTGTCTTCTCTTTTGTATAACAAGGGTAAAGGGGGGAGGAGGGTTTTGAACCTCAGCCTAGATGAAAGACTTGTCTAATAGAGGGGAATTTAAAAACTGGTGCTTTTAAAAGTGTATTGGTACAGTAAAGTTTAAAATGTAAGGTCATAATACAATTGTTAGTGGTATTAATCCCACCATAGTTAACTAACATAAAGTAATAATTTAAAATACCAATGGTTTAACTTTAAATTTACCAATAAGACAGAGTCTTAATTGTTTTATGTTTTTTTCTACAATGTAGTGTTTACCAGTTGAACCTCAGTGAAATGCATTCATCAGCGAGTCTGTACAGTGGCTGGGACCTAAGTGAGTTTGACATCATAGCTCATATCCCAATCAAA
The DNA here is from genome assembly GCA_025388745.1 of Hydrozoanthus gracilis. NCBI lineage: Eukaryota > Metazoa > Cnidaria > Anthozoa > Zoantharia > Hydrozoanthidae > Hydrozoanthus > Hydrozoanthus gracilis. The sequence goes on from JANVCF010233817.1 coordinate 1,275, forward strand.
ATGAGCAATGATTATTATACCCTTGGCGATGTTATTGCAAATGGACAGAGCCTTCATGGTGAACACATCAATTTACAAGCAGCTGTTAAAAATGTAAGTAAATTATTTCAACATCAATCACAATAAATGATTTTTTAGTTCAGTAGCTCTTATGCACCACAATATTTATGAAACTATTTTTAAAATGTTAATTTTGAGTTTGTTTTGATATAATATTATTTTATTAAATGCAATTATACCTGAAAATAGAAAATAGTAAAATTTTTATATTTAAATAAAACGTTTTTGATGGAAGTAAATCTAGCTAGTAAGTAGTCAAAAGCGCAACTAAATCTTATAGTTATAATTACTTAGTAGAAAACGGAAACTTTTGTTTTAGATTAAAGAACCAAAAGACATTGTCACCAGGAGTGGAAAGCATGTCAAGAGATGCGAGATTGAACTGTTTGATGAAACTCACCCATCATTTCCATTAGTCATGTAAGTCTTTTGAGTTAGAAACTTACAAGAGGAAGTTGTCAAGTATGTGACAGAAAAGGGGCCCTTACATACTTAGAGGCAATGTATGACTGCTATATCCATAAGGATTTTGGTTATATACTGTAGTAATATTGACCACTGTATTTCACGATCCTTAATTTTAATCATTTTAATTTGTAGAAAATTTGCACAATCACAATTACAAATAAAATTGGAATTGTTGTGCCATTAATTGAAGGTCATATTGCAAAGATGATGTAAGTCACTTTCTATGAAATGCTGAATTCTCTCAATAGTTCTGGAAAGAAAAGGGATATTGCAGGGAGAATTGAGAACTTCATAAATTATAGTCAATTACATCATTTTTGCACTTGACTCTTCAATTGTAGTTAAAGCTATATCCCTGTCTGAGTTAAGACACTCCTCTGGGGAAGCTCAATCACTTTTCCCCTTCTTATCCTTATGAAGACTATTAGTCGATTTTGAGGTGCTAGACAAAAACTTTCAGGCACTTTCTTGGTAAATACTATAAAACAATTATCTCCCTCAGACATAGAGAATATAAATAACACATTCAAGTATAATTTGATATGCTTTAAATTTGATTTTAAAGATGGGATGAAGAGCTGGCCAACTTATCCCAAACATGGACTTCTAAAGACAATAGTAAGTTTTGATTGGTCAGTTAAAGAAAGATGAAAGGGGTACTCAATCTTTCAATGTACAAGTTTTAAGCAAAGTCAACCTAAATCCCTGGTAAAATTGGGCTTTTCATGAAAATGTACAATTTCATAGAAAGATGGGACTAAATCCATAGAAACTAAAAGAGCCACATATTCTGAGCTAAAACTGTGTCACAATCTCCTGTAGCCTGTGCCTCTTTTGGTTGAAACCTGAATCTATCAAACTTTATGACCAGTAGATCCACTAAAATTTAATTTCAAATTCATGTAGAATCTTTGCCAACTAAATCTGGTCTTATCCATTAAAATACTAAGTGGTTGCAGCTATAATTTACTAAACTCATTCTTATATACCCATCTTAGTTCTTTTTGTTGCTGATGTCAAAGTGACATTTGATGACTTTCGAAAAGGCATGATAGCAACCTGTGACCAAAAGACCATAATTACAACTAATCCAGGTAATGAATAGTTTTCAGGGCCCTAATTTATTCACCCAGAGGGTCACACTAAAGTAATCAATCACAGCGCCTAGTCATACAGTAATCTTTATGATATAACAATATTTACCTCATTTCTATAGTAAAATGGCTGTGGTGATAAATGCATGGTTCCTTTCCTTTAATAATGAGAAAAGTCAAAACTACATTCATTGTTTTATCATTTGCATAGTATCATGTCTGTACCTTGTGATCAAAGACATATGTACTGCACATAATGGCAGCATACTAGCCAGCTGTTTTGAGCAAGCAGTGAAGCTGTGAGATCTTTGGATGAGTCTGCAAGCAGAGCCAGCCAGGAGGGGAATGGGGAGACAGAAAAATGAAAAGGAAGGCTGGCAATAGGATAGGATCATTTACTTCACAATTGTCATCCCTACTCCCTTTGCAGCTTGCTTCACTCACCATTGAGCACATCCAGGTTCCTCACAAGGTTTAAAAGTTGCTTCAAATGGAATGATTATTCTCTGAGGTTACTCAGTTGCAACAAAATATGTTTCTTTGTAAAAAGTGGGTGTAGATTTCAACAAACAATGGAAAACAGTCAACTGTTGAATGTTTTGTTGAGCATCTATTGTCTGAGGTTTTCATCTTCTATATTAATTTTGCATACAAAAAGGTTCTGGAAAAAACCTATTTATAAATTTATTTAACATACCAAATATAATAGTAAACTATTACTAATTAAATTGCAACACAGACTCGATAACTTGTACAATTTTCAGATACCCAAGAGGCACGTTCTTTGTATAGGTATGCACAGTCTGTAGACATTACAGAAGATTGTGGTTCATCTGGTCCTACCTTTGACTGTAAGTACCAATAATAATTTATTGTTTGTAAGTAAGAGTCCAGAGTTGGCCGTATGCTGTTCCAGTGGTGCATTTAGCCAGCCTGCAGATCCGTGCCTACAAACAGTTTTTGTACTGAGGAGTATGTTATTTTGGCACGTGGTCATTTCTTCCGGATCATTTCTCCCTAACGAAGCCTTTACACTCCAAACTACATTCATTTCGCTCCATATACTTAGACATACAGTTGACATTATAAATGATGTTTCAAGCCATTTATAACTTGAGTGATCGTTAGTTTTATCTCGTGCAGGAAAGGCGTTCAGCAGGAGATGAAACAGTTATAGTTTGCGACGTGAGGCGAGCAAATCTAATATAGATCCTAATTCGCCCCAAGCTATGGTCATTTCGCCCCAAAAACTTAAACATACATCTGGTATATAGTAAGTGTTGTTTTAACACGTATCTGATTCGGAAGTTGAATTTATATCGTAAGGAAAAGCGTTAAGCAGCTTTACGCCGCGAACTAGTTATTAATACTCTCTTAAATGTTGGCTGGATAATTTCGGAATAAAAAAGAAGTTAATTAATAGAAAAACTTTGAAACTATCACTCAAAAATATTTGCAAAAGGTCTCGAGTTAGCTCAATTGAAATGAATGTTTTCGTACTACCCTGGCTTCGCGGCGTTCGAAAATGTAGTTTCTAACAGCTTTGGAAAGCTTCGATTTGGGCATCTCCTTGCTTAGCAGAATCGGTACTTAAGCGTCCCGTTCTCGTTGCAATATGCAACCTGTCAACCTTGAACGAATATTTAAAAGTTATATTCTTACGGTAAGAGTTCTTTTTTGAACTACACGCTTTTTTTATAAGAACAACGAAGCTCGGATTGGCCAAAGTTTAAGAATAAGTTAAGAACAAGCTGAGGCCCGGGCTCTAAAACTATTTTGAAACTTTACCGAGCTTCGACATTTAACTTGGAGCAATACAGAAATGATTTGCAGTACCTCTCTTTTAATCAGTCATTGCTTCAATTTATTCGCACTACACGTATATATACTTACCCCGAAATTAGTCCTTACAATTTGTTTTCCAATACATGTATTGCAATAACTTAGGCTTAGTTTTTATTCGATTTACGCCACACTTAAAAACAGAACAATTTAAGAACAATTTGAGGCTCAAATCGCCGAAAAATTACGAACAATGAACCTCGTAAAAATTTACTGGTTCTTGTAAAAAACGGCGTGTATTAAAGGTTTTATAGTACGTACATTTTACAATTGTAACATTGAGTTGAAAAGTTAAAACTCAATGAATGCCAATACCTTCTACCAAAAGCTCGAGTCCATGAACTAAATTCCACAACTAGCACGGTTGAATACTTGCCTTTTCAAAATTTACCGGTATCTCTAATACTGCTGGTGCCTCATGTCGTCTTCCTCTTCAAGGTTCATTACTGATCGCATCACTTTCCTATTATCGCATTTTTACAATTGCTTATTTTTACAAACAAGAGGGATATTTGCTTGCCATATTTTCTATTGAACCGGCTGAACGAACAAAGGAATTGTGTGAGAGTATAAACTGGTGAAATTGTTGCGGCAATAAAAGTTTATTCTGTGGGCCATTTCTTAGCCTTTCTCAGCAGTCGTAGCTGCTCACCCAACGCCGTAATGGCATGGCCCTATGCCTTAAATCTTCTTTGAAAAATTAGAGGAATGTAATTGGTCACATCCCGCGGGTTCTTCTGCGAATGTTTTGCTGAGTCGAATATATAAGCCACGGCGAAATGACCAAGAAGCAAAGAGTTTGTTTCAGTAACAAAGCACCAAATAAACAACCAAAAATTATGACAATCTTTTCTTGCAAAAGGTGAGAAAACCTAACGAGTACGTGTAAGGTTAAAACAGACAATTAAAAATACCTCAAAAGTATAACCTTGCAATTAGGTGATAAGGTGTACTTGAATTCCAGTTTTACTCTCTGAATAGCCATTTGTATTTGTTAAAGAATATGTTTGAAAAACTTGGGCTTTTTTTATTTCGATGGGCTTCCAAAAACTCGGGCGTAGGCCTCGTGTTTTCATTTGCTTTCTTGTTTTGGAAAACCATTGAAACATGCGCAAGATCTCGTTTCTCAAGTATTACGTGAAAAAAGCAATTGTCATCTTCAAACAACGTGCAACGCAAACACTTTAAATGATAGATTTACAAGTTAAAGCAAACTAGCGATTGAATTGCTCTTGAGCTTAAAGACTAATTATTTTCTAAAAGCAATGTTTGACGCAAACGAAAATGTATCAGTAAAACAACAGATAAAGGTATCATTACAATAGTCAATACAGTGTTAATATATTAGCCACTACAATCAACCAATGAACATTCAGTTGCTAGAAAACCTGGGGCTATGTGTACTTGAAGAGCAGGTGGCCCACGTTATCTTTCCAATCGGTTGCTGAAAGAATTTGGTGATGTTTTGGCTTCATCAGTCACTGACATCCTTAACTCTTCTTAATGAAAAGCTGCATGCTTGAGTCTGGAAGCTTGCCGACGCCCCACCACCTTCCAAGGCTACTACATTGTGCAACTTTTGTTGTCTATGATTGTTGGATAATTTGATAAATCGACTGTTTTATCATCTATCGATCCCAACCAGTATAGCCTCATTCTTGGCTTGTCAACGTCCTTTGCAACTATCTCCATGCTCCATTATTGGCTCAGCTCCACCGACAAAACTGGATTGTCTGTCCTTGGCTTTTTTTGGCCATTGCCAATGATCTTGAGACAGGAAATGCCTCTACACTTATGTGGAAGTTCGCAAATGACTTCACTGTTTCTTAAGCATCCCCCATCTGGCCACAGCATGCTGCAGCAAGCCGTTGAATACTATAGCTGGTCGAATCGAAAGGGAATTTTCTTCAAAGCAACCTAGCAAAGTGTAAGGAGATCTACCCTATACGTTCAAGAAAAACCCTGGTAACCACGTGGCAATCACTTTTCCCCGCCGAAGACCTCATGATCAAACACCAGAAAACTGCGTAGTACGAGGGTATTTGCCATGCCACATTTTTAGAACAAATAGATTTATAAGGCTCCTTTCTTATGATTAAACATGCAATGGAACGCTTTAGTTTCTAGTAATCTTGAACATTTTATTGTGAATGAACATGCATGAATTTTTAAAGTCAATGATGTTTTTGTATAGCACGAAATTAAACCTTTGGCTGTATTTACTAAAACAATCAAAATCTATTGGAAAATATGTTTATTCCAATCATTTTTACAATTATTTTGCTTTCTATCTGATACTGATAACTGTGCACAAAATAAATGTCACCTTTTCCTTTGACTGCAATTCGACAATTACTACTCTTTAGCAGTATACTTTTTTAGTTAAGTTACGCTGGCCCGCCTAGATTAGCCATGCTACTTGTAAACCTATTATTGAAGTTTGCAATGAAATAAATGAATCAAGGAATCGATGAATCAATCAATCAATCTATTGACTTTAAACCAGGCTTTTCGTTATAAACATGGACCGTGCAGTGCGTTCGAGTTACGCAACCAGTATTTTGTTTTTTGGAGAACTGACCGAAAGACATCTTTTTACTAAATTAATAATCTTTTCCCGATATTATTCAGCCGAAACTTATGGGAGCGTTATAATCCTCAAATAAACAGTTGTAGTTGAAATCAAGAAAACAATTCTTGCTGTTTGCACAATTGCTGATACTGGCCTCGCGACGTGAAACTGCTTAACGCTTCTCCTGCACAAGACTAAACTCAGGAGTCGGTTAGAAACGCTTTAAAACCATATTTAATTGACCTTGGGGCGAGTTAACCATACATGTCCAATACACACGAAATGATACGAGTCGTCTTCAGCAAAGTCCACTCGTCTCTGCCAAAAGTCAGGTCGTGGAGGCGTCAAAAACAATGACTGGTCGTCACGACTTGGCGGCTCGTCTCGTGCTGTCTGAAATGTTGCTCAAATGTTGTCCAGTCGACTTGGCTCGGCCGAGTTGAACGACCCGTCATATAGCAAACTCAACTCGTCTGACCGGAAGTCAAGTCGACAAATTCACAAGAACTGTTCTAGAGCAGCGATGTTCAACACAAAATAAGCCAACATGTATAGCTAATTGTATAAGTATAGTAGCAAAGATGCATTGAGTATATATGCGTCGTTCTCTAAATGATAAAAAGAAACAAGCGAAAGAAGCGAACACGCGTTTGATATCACCATAATTCGTCGTTATCTAAATGTCCAAAAGAAAGCAAGTGAACATAAAGATGCATTTACTATGAGTATGAGTATGCGTCGTTCTCTAAATGCCCAAGAAAAACAATCGACCGTTTACTTAATGTTCTACAACAGCTGACATGCCTTTGCTTTGACTTTGCTTCGTTCTCTAAATTTCCGTAGCAGCAAACATGCATTAATTGCTACGAGTATGCGCCGTTCTCTAAATGCTCAAGAAAACAATCGAACAGTTACTTAATGTTCTACAGCAGCTAACATGCCTTTGCTTTGACTTTGCTTCCCTCTCTAAATTTTCGTACTAGCAGCAAACATGCATTAATTGCTATGAGTATGCGTCGTTCTCTAAATGAAAAACAAAAAAACAAGCAAGAGAAGCGAACACGTGTTTCTTAATCACCAATTCGTCGTTACCTAAACAAGCGAACATAAAAATACATTAATTTGCTATGAGTATGCGTCGTTTTCTAAATGGTGAAGAAAAACAGTCCAACAAATTTTACTTTATTAATTAATTCTAAAGCAGCTAACATGGTCTTAATGCAACTGCTATGCTTCGTTCTCTAGATTCCCTAGACAAAAGCAGCGAACATTTTCTTCACATATTCTACGTGCATAGAGAGCAGGGAACATGCATTTGCTACGCCGGACTAGCTATTCGCAGTGTTTTAAATTATCATAAAGTAAAACTGGCGAACAGTTTAATTTCATCCTCAACTTTGATTACCTTTTTCATGTTGCGCTATGCTAAGTGCTAAAGCAAAGAATTTATGGTCTTCATCTTTTGCAAATTTGTTGGCTCTAAAAAGAGCCGTTTGCATTACTTTACTCAACTTTTCTTTGTCCATTGAAAAAGTAGAACCCGTGATGAAACACGTCGTAGTAAAACCAGGTGTTCCTTTTTACATCAATGTTGTTTACAGCAGGTAGTCTACTTGTAGGGCCCTTTTTTTCCAAACTCCCTGGTTTTCACTCCAAACCAACTGGCATATAATTATCCATTCCGCTACAACACTTTTGCTGCGTCCATTTCCAAGAAGAAAAAGTGTGAGTCAAAAACACATCGCCATTAATCAGTGAAAATAAGCCTTTCCCTTTTCTCGATACATTTTCCATGTTTCTTAATCATTGTCGAATTGCCCTATCTTTTTATTACCGCCCACAGTACCGTTGGAACAATAACTAATTTTAATATTTCACAAGTATTGTTCGATATTGGTGGTCATGTAAGCCAATTATCTAAATCATATTGCCAACGATCAACAACCACTTGTGACCTATCTTAAATTATATTACGATTTTTTTTTTCGGTTTTATTAACGCTTTTTATAACGTTATTGTTGAAAAAAGACACTTTAACAACACCTGCATCACGAAGATAAAGCTATTTCAACCTGACCTATTTTTGTTGCTAATCAAAAAATTGTGTAACAACAAAGCCTACAATTTTAGTAAGGTTATCAAAAGTTAAGTTGGTGTTACAACATCCAACTTTCAGCGCGACTTTTCGCGCAACGATTTTCGTTAAAAGTTGGCGTGACATGTTACACTACTCGTCACTAGTTAACTTTGTCCTACTTCGTAACTGATTTGAAACCGTTGGCATGCCGACCAGAACTTTGCGACAAAAGTCGGCTACGGTTATATGTCCCGTTCATTTGAGCTCTTCAACCCAAGCAACTCTATTTTACGTAACTTATTGTTTTACAAACTTTCCAAACAATTACTTTAACGACCTTTACGAAAGTATTTTCGGACAATAGTTCTACTTTCCGAAAATTTGATAATAATCTCTTTTTTGTTTAAGTGTGCATTATAAATAAAAACAAGTGGAGACGGGTCGCCGACGTTTCCTACCATTTCTGTCTTGGGCATATTCGAATAGATTTCTAAGTATTTGGCGACCTGACTTACGGTCTGACAAGTCGACTTTGACCTTGACGACTCGTTCAACTCGATCGAGTGGAGACAGGTCGCCGACTTTTCTTACCCTTACTGTCTGAGGCATACTTCAAAAGATTTTTAAGTATTTGGCGACCTGATTTCCGATCAAACGAGTCGACTTTGGCCTTGACGACTCGTTCAACTCGATCGAGTGGAGACTGGTCGCCGACATTTCATACCCTTACTGTTATTAAGTGTTTGGCGAACTGACTTCTCCGAGACGGGTGGAGAGACCATGTAGACAACTCGTCTCATTTCCTGTGTATTGGACAACCCTCGAGTTAACCTAGTACCAATCAGATATTTCCCTCTTGGTTGCACGTCTTAAAAACGCCTGAAAATATTCGAGATAACTGCAATTGTGTTATCTATGTGTCAGTTACTTTTAACTTCAATTATTTACCATCAGTAGCAGAATAGCCGCTAAATGTTGTGATTTCTTGAGTGAACAAGTTCAAAATAGAATATCCTGAACTTTTGATCGGAAATAGATTTTGGTAACTGTAAATAGGTTTAGTAAAAGTTGCGGTACTGTTTGTCCAAACACCTGATCTAGCTGATTCTGCATTTGATTTTTTGTGAATGAGTTTTCTTTTAGTTGACAGTGTAAAGGATGTATATTCCATCAAGAACTTAAAAAGATTGTTGTCTGAGAATGAAAATGATCAAGCATCACCAGAATATGGAGTAACGTTTGCTGTCTTGAGCTCTTTTGATCTTGATGCAACAGAGAAGTATTTTATTGTTACAAGATGGTGAGTTCATTTTCTTCAAATCACTACTTTAGCAATTAATTGTAATTAATTCAAAAAGGTTGTTTCTATTCTTTTTCTTGAAAGACATTGTAATATGCTGATGAAATACTCTAGAGTAGAAGCTTAGGCCATCCTTTCAATTACCCTGAGAATGAAACCCTTATCTTTGTACCATATATACTTTCAGCGTGAAAAAAGGTCACTCTCAGCAAGGAGGAACTGGGAACCCTTTCTCCGATATGACCCACTTTAGGTACTATATACAGGAGTTGCAATCAAGGTTGATCTTTTTATTGTTAGTTCAGCTTGTAAAGCAAGAATACCAGACAGATCCATTGAGTTTTGTGTAAACCCAGACTGTCCGAATGCCACTGGTGGAAGTTCTTCCTTCGATACTTACTTTGATATCAAGGTTGCTCTGTCAGATCACACGGGAAGAATTGAAAACTGCAGGTTGACAGGGAAAAACGCGGAGAGTGTATTGAACTGCACGGTAAACCCCAACATTTTGTTATTCTTAATTGCTCTTTTTCCTCAATTTCGTTAGTTTCCCTCTCCCTATTCCCCATATATTTATGGACTCGCTCTAGCCATTTTTCTTTGTGTTTTTTTCTTTTATTTTTGCTTTTTGGAAGTTTGTCGGTTCTCTTTTGGTTCATTGTATAAACAACGATATTCTAACTAAGTATGATTAACTTTGTATCATCAATCGATTAAAACTAACCCTAATCAAGTAATTATCTTACCACCAACTATAAATATTTCGTACGCTTGGAGATTTATTTACCCATCTTTATAAAACCTTCAGAGTTCAATGCTCTATATAGACTATGACGCTGGTTATTATTGTCGTCATTCTTTTTAATTTTTCTATCTTTTCTTTTTTCCAGAAAACGGAAGTTGTTACAAGTAGCTTAGTAAGATATGTGTCAGAATGTTTCGAGTAAACGTTATCCGTTGCCTATTCATTTTTAGGCATCAGAGTTTTTGGACTGGTCACCTCACCGGTGCACGGATATGAAGTCAAAATACTTGATGGAACGATGTAAAGTTGTTGTCAGGGTAAGCCAGCTTGTATGTAAACTTAGTTTTTACTCGTTTGTGAAGCATTTTCTTTTGTGCCAGACAAGATAGTAGAAGAAGAGTACAGAAATGATACTGGGAAACGCTCTATGCATGATAAAAACAGTTAAACCTAGTCACAGAATCAAATTATAGTATGAAGGAGGTGCGTTGTAATATTGGATAGATAGATTGATAGTTTGTTAAAAAGATTTTCTAAAAATCAGCTAAAAGCTGAATTGCATGCGTAAAGTTTACAGGCGCGCATCCAGGAATCTTGGGGGGGGGGGGCGGTGTATGTAAATCAAGACAAGCCTTTACCCCTCAGGGGGCTAAGCTTGCTCATAGTACGACCCCTAACAAAAGCCGAAGGCGCGAGCCATCATGGGGTCCGTAAGCATGTTCCCCGGAAAATTTTGAAACTTTGAACTTCTAAGATGGCCGGAAATGCGTTTATTTCAATCAGTCCAAACAAAGTTCTGTCAATTTTTCATCGGCAATTTCTGTTCTTTTCGGTAAAATTATTTGTGGGACTAAAGCCCAACGTTATGGCTCCACGGTCCCCGACACTCTACATGCGTTTCACAAAGTCTGACCCGTTAAAGCTGCGAAATAACAGTATCTTTTCAATCTTTACGTGGAGATTACCCTTTCTCATCAAGAAAAAAGCTTAACTCAGATCATGATTATTTTAAAAAGTATACGGCTTGAGCTAAATAGAGCAACTGCTCATGGTAGGTTTTCAAGTGTTCTTGTAGCGGTTTGCGCAACTCGGACTGAGTGTAGATATTAAGCGATTCTCTGTGAGACTGTACAGACTCTGACTAGAGCTATAGAGATTGTGTTGAACAACCTGACAGGCTGTGATCCGCGCCTAAGGGGAATCGTGCAGATTTGCTACATGACTGAGGCCGAGATTGAAGCGGTATTTAATGGTTAAGAAGTAAAGTGATTGTTCCAGTTTGAATGGCAGTTGTCAATGCAGGGAATTCGTTGGTGGAGTCAACCTATATAATATCCTGAAGGGGATGTCTGCCCTAAAATGGCCATGCACATCATATCATCAATGCAGGCTCATTCCGAACCTCACGGCAGTATCAAGACAAAGTTCGACTGTAAACCCTGTAGTCGAACAACAAAGCATGCTACCAGTACGGCCCTGCAGTGATACAGCCAGGCTGTACTGCCCCAACCATACAGCAGTTGGAGTCATGCATACGTACACAAGTTGAGATCTCCAAACAGCCTGCGCGCACGCATATCAAATTTGGCAGTTGCTATCGATCACATCCCCTTCCTAAATGACCAAGTCCATGTACCATCCCTTCTAGGAAACACGGCATGAACACAGAAGGATTAGCTGCGCATGTGCCTGACTGGTGGAAAACCAATGAGGCAGATCATAGTCAGCTGTAGCCACGCTGATACTTTTGTTCCAGCATCATGCAAGCGAGTGTTTTGATCCTTATCAAAAGCTTCGATCATGCACCTCCAGGTTGGTTACATCGATTGTGCTCTGATGTTCCAGTTCGATAAAAGATAAACAATGACGCGTTCTCACTCAGTGTCGTTAACCGAACTGAAGGGACTGATATTTTATGCCATGTTGCATTGTATGAGAGCATTCTAATTTAAAATGCATTGCTGCTGATTCGGAAGAAGAACATTAGATAATATTTTAGTCCTTATTTTGTATTTTGTAACTCAAAGTTATCATAGCATCTTTGAGCATAATGCTAGCGCACTTACATAAGTTTAAGCATAACGCTATTATTTTAGAAGTGACGCTCAAGACGCAACTTAAAAAACCTTTTTGTCCCTTTCGATCGCACCCGTTGACAAATTTTGTAAGTTGATCGTTAACACGCACCGTATCCTAGTCACGAAAGACTTTAGATTTCGCCTTCTCTGTGTAATATCTATCATTCCCGTCGCTCCTAAGAGCTTAAAATGTTTGTTTTTCACTTCGTGAGGGCCATCTATCGTTTTGTGAAACCGAAATCACGCAATTTTTTTGCGTGACCTTTCCTGTCTCACAACAAGGATGACCAAGTCTTTACATACGAAGAAATTCTCTGCCCTACATGTTGGTAATGTCACCCTATTAAACAGTGCCAATAGCTAAAAAAGAATTGCGAGCGTTCACTGAGTTTTTCCAAGTATATGAGTCAGAGTCTTCATTGTTGTCTAGACTTCTGTACCCCTTTTATTTGGTTGGATATCATCCATGATTCTAATTGATTAAAAAGTTGGATCACTCCATCAGCCAGGATTGTTCCTGTTGCTATAATTGCCTCTTCTATTTATAGATGGTTTTTAGAACAATGGGCTGTTGTAATTTCTACTGATATTTTCTTGCTTAAGGTCATTCCAAAACAAGTTCGTTTACTCTTGCCAAGTGTGACAGTTGCCATTGTTCCCGAATTAGGTATCAACCTTTGGCATGTGATCTCTGTAAAAAGTAATTTTCAACGGTTAACATTAGACAAAAATATCTATGGTATGTCTTTTAACTGAATACAGCCACTACAAGAGTACTTATACAAAATATTGCACGCATTAAGTGAATGACACAAACAAACCTAGTTCTCTAAAAAAGAGAATTATACTCTTCCCTTTTATCTACAGATTGGGTCGTCATTGTTTGTTAAGAAACCCACGTTGAGGATTATGTCGGTTGCTGTGACAGATCCACAGGAAGCTTTTCACAACTTACAGATGTAAACGTAGTTCCTAGAAAACTGTGTGCAGCTGTTCGTGTGATTGTAAACTTAAGCGATAAGAAAAAAACTGCAGGGCTGCCAACATTTTTGGATGAGAGTTTTCGAACAAGACAAAACACTTCTGAAATGGATGCTGTCAAACAAGAGAAGAAAGCCCCCATCCTCCCTTTTTGTGGGAACGTCAGTGCAGACTGCAGTTAGGCAAATTAGAACTGTTGTCGGAGTGACGCGATCGACAGAACCTTGTCGTTTCACAAAAAATGGTTTTATTCGGTGCTTATAAATATTATGTTGTTTCATCGCTTCATGTTAAATTTAGACTGCCTAGCTTCTCAAAGCTTGTTAACGATTTTTCTTGCAACGTAAACAAGCGTGCAGCTGTAAACTGAAACAGGAAGTTATTGCCGGAAAGTAAAAGTGGTACGTGGCGTGAAAACATTGGGGTCGCATAGTTTCGTAACTTTATTGAAACGTTTCCTGAAAAAGTTAACTACAATAATTTATGATCATATTATTGCAAAACTGAAACACATAACTATGGTTGCGAAATGTTTCTCTGTTTCGTATTGCTCCTGAATTTGAATAAAAACGACAGCTGTGTATGTAGATTATTTTTTATCATCACGTGCAGTTAATCCTAAGATGAGTCCAGTTTCTTTCAAAAGCCCGTGTCAGATGTTCTTGTTTATGCCAAGATTTTATAAGTAAAATATATTACCGGTTCATTCCCCAATAGGGGTAGCTTTTTTAGGTTAATGTGTTTGTGGTTCCTGTGAAAACAATGAAGGAGTTGATTTACATATAAAGTTATTTCACATTGGGAAATTTTATTTTTATTTTGTATAAGAGATAGTTTCCGCTTTAGTTGTCTTATTGAAAACTTGCTACATTTCTGTGACGATGCAAAAAAAACCTAGAATAATTGATCGCGTCATTCACTCGACATGAGGAAGATCAGAAGAAAGTTACAAACATCTTCGCGCCAAATTGCACGGTAGTTAGAATTGTTCCGCTTTGGTATGGTTGGCTTGATAAAACAAATATAAACATCACGCGACCAATCAGAGCGGTTTGTTTTCGCTCTAGTGGGCGCGCGCAATGCACGCAATGAATGAATGAAAACACGATTGCCCGCCACGATAACAACCAGTTTACGTTTGTTTTGGACTTGAGCAAACGAAAGAATTTTTGAATGCGTCACTATAAATCAAGAAACACAACAAAGACAAAATGTGGGACATGAATGTAGTCAGTTCTTGCGAATTGGTGAAAGATCGACTTTATTTTGTCACTGTTTCGTGTAAGCCGAAAAACAGTTCATCTTTTCACTATTTTGGCGTAGACCATGACTGGACTTTGGATGGTTGTAAACTTCGCGACACACCTTACTTTGGCCCATCTGATCTGGCCGGCATATATCGTTTTTGTTGTCTTGTAAACACAAAGCTTCATGTTGTACCGACTTCGAAGAAGATTGTGGTCTACACTACTGCTCAAGAAGGTCTGACCGAGATGAAAAAGCGGACAAGAGCTGTTTTTCTTTGTGGAGCATTTGCCATTTCACAACTGAAAATGTCTGCGGACGAGATTTACACCAGAATGCAACGAGAGTTCAGACCAAACACGCTAGTGGCTTACTGTGATGTGACCGGGAGCACATCCTATAACTTTAACGTTCTTGACAGCTTAAAAGCGTTTGAGAAAGCGATGTCTCTGGGGTTCTACAAGTTCGAAGATTTCGATGTTAATGGGTACGAGGAAGATGAACAAGCTTTCGATTTGAACTGGGTCGTCCCCGGCAAGATTGTCGCTCTGATGGATCCACAGAGAAGAAATACAACGAAAG
>JANVCF010233928.1:0-16315 GCA_025388745.1 Hydrozoanthus gracilis
GATTGTTTATTTGCCTCGATTGGGTGTGCGTTTTGTGTGCGTTTTGATTGTTTTATGCCATGAATGTGTGTGACTGTGACTGACTGTAACTGACTGTGACTGAGACTGTGAATGTAATTGCGACTGTGACTGCGACTGTAACTGTGACTGTAACTGTGACTGTAACTGTAACTGTGACTGTGACTGTGACTGTAACTGTAACTGTAACTGTGACTGTAACTGTGACTGTAACTGACTGCGACTGTAACTGTGACTGTAACTGTGACTGTAACTGTAACTGTGACTGTGACTGTGACTGTAACTGTAACTGTAACTGTGACTGTAACTGTGACTGTAACTGACTGCGACTGTAACTGTGACTGTAACTGTGACTGTAACTGTAACTGTGACTGTGACTGTGACTGTGACTGTGACTGTAACTGTGACTGTAACTGTGACTGTGACTGTAACTGACTGTAACTGTGACTGTGGCTGTAACTGTAACTGTGACTGTAACTGTGACTGTGGCTGTAACTGTGACTGTAACTGTGACTGTAACTGTGACTGTAACTGTGACTGTGGCTGTAACTGTAACTGTAATTGCGACTGTAACTGTGACTGTGACTGTAACTGTAACTATGACTGTGACTGTGACTGTAACTGTAACTATGACTGTGACTGTGACTGTAACTGTGACTGTGACTGCGACTGTAACTGTGACTGTAACTGTGACTGTGGCTGTAACTGTAACTGTAATTGCGACTGTGACTGTGAATGTAATTGCGACTGTGATTGTGACTGTAACTGTGACTGTAACTGTAACTGTGACTGTGACTGTGACTGTGACTGTAACTGACTGTGACTGTGACTGTGACTGTAACTGACTGTGACTGAGGCTGTGAATGTAATTGCGACTGTGACTGTGAATGTAATTGCGACTGTGACTGTGACTGTAACTGTAACTGTGACTGTGACTGTAACTGTAACTGTGACTGTGACTGTGACTGTGACTGTAACTGTGACTGTGACTGTGACTGTAACTGTGATTGTGACTGTGACTGTGACTGTAACTGTGACTGTAACTGACTGAGACTGTGACTGTAATTGCGACTGTGACTGTGACTGTGACTTTAACTGTGACTGTGACTGTGACTGTGACTGTGACTGTAACTGTGACTGTAACTGACTGAGACTGTGACTGTAATTGCGACTGTGACTGTGACTGTGACTTTAACTGTGACTGTGACTTTAACTGTGACTGTGACTGTGACTGTAACTGTAATTGTGACTGTAACTGACTGTGACTGTAACTGTAACTGTGATTGTGACTGTGACTGCGACTGTGACTGTGACTGTAACTGTAACTGTAACTGTGATTGTGACTGTGACTGTGACTGTAACTGTAACTGTGATTGTGACTGTGACTGTGACTATGACTGTGACTGTAAATGTAATTGTACCTGTCACTGTAACTGTGATTGTGACTGTGACTGTGACTGTGACTGTGACTGTGACTGTGACTGTAACTGTAACTGTGATTGTGACTGTGACTGTGACTGTGACTGACTGTGACTGTGACTGTAACTGTGACTGAATGTAAATGACTGTAACTGACTGTGACTGTAACTGACTGTGACTGTGACTGTAACTGTAACTGTGACTGAATGTAAATGACTGTGACTGTGACAGTGACTGTGACTTTGGCTCTAATTGACTGTGACTGTAACTGTAACTGTAACTGACTGTGACTGAGACTGTGAATGTAATTGCGACTGTGACTGTGAATGTAATTGCGACTGTGACTGTGACTGTACCTGTCACTGTAACTGTGACTGTGACTGTGACTGAGACTGCGACTGTGACTGTGACTGTGACTGTGACTGTGACTGCAACTGTGACTGTAATTGCGACTGTGACTGCGACTTTAACTGTGACTGTCACTGAGACTGTAACTGTGACTGTAACTGTGACTGTGGTTATGACTGTAAAAAATTTTAAAAATTTCAATATGAAAATAAATTAAAAATTTGTATTTAACTAGTTCATATATTAGTATACAGATTGATTGATTTATAATCCTTTTTTAGTGAAGAAATACGAGTTCTTTTTAAATTTCCCGTAGAAAACTTTCTATTTTCTTATATTTCCCAGTTTTTCTGGTATCAACACATGTGTAGACCTAATATTTGCTTTTATTTATTACATTAGTCGTCTCATAAGCTAATTTTATTAAAGAGAAAATGTTTCTAAGTAGTGATGAACGATCTTTCAATTTTTCCAATTTCTCGCAAACTTTCTCGATGGTTCGAACTGTCGTCAAAATTTCGGAGGGAGCTCGGGTTTTAGAACGAAAAATTTACTGCTTATCTGAATATACTTGCTCTTAGAAAATCAATACTGCGTCAGGTAATTCGCAATTTCTCGGAAAGGACGACTTGTTGCATGCCTTTTAATTGGTTTTAAAACTGTAAACAAACTTTTCCTATAAGAGGCCTATAACAGACACTTTAATCTTTTGGTTTAAGGCTCAGTCCATTTATCGTCAAACTTAACTTTTTTTCTAGAACAACCAACATTTCAGAAACCAAACCCCATTCACGTTAGTCATGTTGTTTCACGTCTCATTAATCTTACCATCAAACCGTTTTTGTATTCATTGTGAAAGGTACAGCGCCAAAGATTCTCTTATCTCTTATTCGCTTCCCATTTCCTTTGAAAGAGAAAATCCGATTATAGTTTTTGTATCAAAGCGCATTAATGCACGATAACTGATTTGCCAGCACTTTCTTTGTTGATTACCCCGTTCGTGATCTCATACTAAGTTAGTAATTAGAAGACGAAAGCATTTTAACAAAAGAGCCATTTGTGCGATAATCCCCAAAGCCTTGTGTTTAATTCCAGCTGCAGTACGTAATGTAGAGAGACTTTAAGTTATTTTGTAGTGTCTATCGGAACGTTCTAGTTCATAGGGAATGTATCCACTATATATAGTTGTCTGAACTAGCTATAAGTATCCTGCACGGCTCACCCTGTTTAAGTAAGGCTGGCTTCACTGTTGTTAATTCTTACGCAACTTTAGCTTGTAACTATGTACATAAGTTAACATATAAAGTATCTTGGGCACTTGCGCGCCTCGTAAAAAAACAGCTTCAAACCGACGCATGTATATGTGTGCTATAAAATCTTTTCAAACATTCAACTTATATACGCAATTTGAAAAAGTATGTAATTTGCTCCGTCAGAACTTCAATAAACAATTGTAAACTAGGTTTTAAATAGTAACCTCCATTAGTACTTTATTAGAAATTGTTCACAAACTTTGGTTAGTGTTCAAACAAAATGTTTTATCAAACAAAAAGAAACGACGGCCCGAGTGACCGTGTATATATTCAAGTCATGCAACAGCAAATTACAAAGAAGACACTGTAAAGAAATTTGTACTCTAATTATTAAGCGTCTTCTAAAATCTGCATACTTATAAAATGCTTTGCTGTTTTGCCTCAGTTAAACTACTTTATCACCGAGGCAGGTGACTCATTGTTGCCCATAAACGTGTCATACAACCGGTGTTATTCCTGAGAAGTTTATACGATTAAACGCCGGCGAAGAATTTTAATGCCACTTTGTGACAAGAGAATTTTTCAATCTTCTCTTCAACTGCACAAGTGACAACTTGACTTTTCTTATTTGTTTAGTTATTCAATTTCAAAAAGAAACCAATCTTTTGACGACTTATTGTTAAAGCTGGGTTATTCAAAAACGTATAGTTAGGTCTGATTTCCGTTCACAACATACGAGACATCCAAATACTAGCATAATTTGAAATTACGTCCGAAATTAAAGTCAGCTTAGGACTTAATATGTTAAGAGAAATCGTGCCTGGACATGGAAAAAAGTGTATGGCACATGACACAGCCCCTTAATGTAATGCCGATTATCCCTTCTAAACCCGACAAGCTGACTGTGGGCCCACCTGAATTTAACCTCACGTACACCTATTATGAATATCAAATAGAGCATTTCGGGAACAAGAACTTCTGCGTATTCTGACTGTTGACACAAGGTTTTTCATGTACGCTTTCTTTGAATCTCGCCAATATTTCTGTGTACTCTTCAGTAGTGTTAAGTGACAACTTGACTCGTTATATCTCATCTCTGAATAGCACACAAATGAAATCTCTCCGTCAGTCTATTGAAAGCATCAAACTCGAAAGTATAATTGACTCCACGTGCCTAAAATGGATTAGCATATAGTAAGGGACTTACGCTATCTTAAATCTCATTTACATATCAATATGCTGCCACGGGTTTTTACAGACTTGAGGATGTAGCACGTATGTGTAGCATTGATTCGCCACTGCGTGTGCCACTTGTTACGAATATCTCATGTTCATTGAACCGCGAAAACGAACCAAGAAAGCTTCCAGCGTCGCGCGCAACACAAGATCTGCAAGGATTTGACAATGTTGTCCTTAGAAACAAACAAGGGTGCTATCTTCCATTATAGGGGGTGACGAACTTTACTGCGGCTGTTTAAACAAATGGCGCCTTCTGGATGGCAAATGCTTTAAACTAGTCCCTTCAGCTTAGTGAGTTAAAATGGTTCCGGTCAAAACTATAAAAGCCATTACACTCTTATGTTTATGAGATACGGAGATTCTTGGGTGGCAAGTCTCTTTTGAGGTATTGCTGACACTTCCTGTGACACTAACCTTCATTTAGATTCGAATCTGCCCTCTCGCTGACAATACGCAACTGGAAACCCTGAGCAAATTATGACTGTGAACCTTAATGCTAACAAGCTTTCTGTCTCATGTCTTCAGATAACAAATTTTCGTTTTTTACTTTTCTCTACGGGCAATATAAAATGGCACCAAACGGACACTGCTTTAAATAATACGGGCCAAACTGACGCAAAACTTTTGGAACGAAAACTATGAAATTAGCTCAATTATAGCACGGCTTAGTGTGTGTCTGCGGGATTAACTATAATGTTCTTAATTGTTTTAAAACTGGAATTACGTTCGAATATCAACCTTGGCACGAAACTAGAGCGAAATTAAATCTTGGTGTAGTTATATTTATAGGCTATGCTTCTGTCTGCCCGTGCCAAGTACATTCGGTTATGTTGTAATCGTGAATTACATTCTGGGGTGGTCCTGCTCCCCTGCAGGGGGGATGACTGTTTTTTCACATGCAAAACTTTTTAAATGGCTTACGGTAGTAATTGACTTGAGTAAAGGAGAAAATGGACTTGATAATCAATAAATGGCCGAACATGCCACTCACTGGGAGCATATATTCTGACAGAAAACTGTGATTAACGTGACACTTTGCTGTCAGAAAAACTCGAGGACTACACTTTAAATTAACATGAAAAGAGCGCTCAAAGTTTTAAGAAAAAAATGTATATTATGTGAACGGGTACAGTGTGTGTTTTATTTGAATTCGGCATAAAAAGGACACAGTTGCTCCTTGGGATGCGATAAAACGCCGCCACAATGAAATTGATTCGCTGTAATTTTAGAAGGGCCTGTTTGATTGACCGGAATCGTTTTGTATGTTCTATTGCAGTTATCAGATTTTCTATCAAGACAATTCGGTTGTTGTATTTGTTGGTTTCAGTTAGTTAAACTGCGAGTTTTCATACGATAAAATACATCGCATTCAAAGGCCCTATAGAATTCACTCCTATAAAATCACACATCAACATTTAAAGTAAAAACGAAGTTGCTTTTAGGATTTTTTCCAATGTCTCACATCCAGATGGGAAATATATCAAGAAGTGCGGTGTGGCGGGCAAATCCGGTGACAATACGCTAATGGGCCCGAAAAAATTAGCAGCGGTCGGCACTATTTGATATGACAATGAACCTATTCGAGCCGAATAAATACAAAACAAGCAAACTCGATTCACCTTTTAACGGCAGTATTGTTTCGCGGCTCAAGACAAGCTTGTTTATATCAATTCCAAATGAATGTTTAAAGATCCTTGCCTTTATAGATAATTTGTTCATTGTACATAACACAAAGGCTGTTTTCCGCTTTGTTCGATCATCTTACCAAAAAACCCTTCTTCATAAATTAATTGTGTGAACAATTGCTAATGGTTTTGAGTTATTTATTCGGCAACGCCAGTCCATTTGTCAGTCCGCTTTTATCTTGGCAAAGACAGGACCAACAGATCCGACAATGGATAGCATTAACCGTAGTTTTTTTGTATTTTCTGTTTTTATAGTTAATTGAATTCCACGTCCGATTATCTTAAGATAATGATTCTAATTGACACCTTTTGAGTAATGATATCCACTAATTGAATAATGATCACAATTAATTTGGCTACCAGCGTTGAGAAAGCTAATCTAGTTTGAAGGGGATTAATCTGAAAAAAAACTCAGTTCATCACCTTGTCACAAATACGGTAAAGTAACAGTTTTCCCGAATAGAATCGTGACAAGAGATTCTAAGCTTTTCAGTCAAGCTTAATAAACATTGCGTTTGAATTTTAAGTAGGGTTGACTTTTTAAACGTCAATCAAGCTATTGGCGTAAAGTTGCCGGATCGGATCCGAAACAAAAGGGCCCAAATAAGTAGAGCAAAGCCATCTGCCTCCTGCACTCGTGTCAATCAGGACTTGCAAAATACAACCGTATCGCGCGTGGGACATCTGCTACACTGCCGAGCTGCTCGCGTAAAAAGCTCCACAGTAATCTCCAAGCCCCAGAAGTCGATCCGACACTGAAGATGTTCTACCAAGATCCATTACTAAGCTTTTACCAGCAACCGTCGCTGATTCACAGTTCCGTGAATCTGCCATCAAGTATGAATATTCTGCCTCGCAACCCGCCGCCCCGACCGTCGTTTTTTATTGACAATCTCCTCGTCCCGCATGGTGTCTCAAGCGCGAGATCGCAGTCCTTTCTGGTGTCCAAACAGTCAAGCTTTCAGGAGCATAGCCCCTCAACAACGAGCACAAGCTCATTGAAGTTCGGAATGCATTCAATTCTATCCTCACAGCCCAGGGATCGCGAGGGAGACTCACTCACACAAGCGCCCCCCCTCTACCAAGGTACGCCAAGCTTTCAGCGGAGTCGATACCCCAGCATTTGTAAGTTTCTAACAATTTATCTCGAGTCCATATTGTACCTTGTGCGCCAACAGTCAACATTCTAATGTCCCCTCTTCTTCTGTAAACTATCTTGCATTTATTTATAATTATAAATAGAATCACTCACTCCGGGTAGAACTTTTTTCTAATACTTTTATCAGAGCGCGACTCGGGGGCAACTTCTCTATGCCACATAAGCAGCTTAATTCCAAAGTGTATTTTAAGAATTTAGAATATACTCAGTTCGACTATTTCACATTTTATGTTTGCCCTTAATTACGGAAAACCATAATCTTTTCGCTAACCTTATAACTTCCGGCCTGAATTCGCAGCTAATTTGGCAAAGCTGACTTGAGAATTTGTGCTCCGCATTGTTTTTGACTTGGCTCATAAAAATAAATGTTTGAGATGAGTCGGATATAAAACAATTGAAGAAAGAGCCACGTTCAACGATTTAATTTAGATACTGATCCGATCTGGAGTAGAACCAAGATGTCTCATTAATACCTTGATTTTTTTCGAGATTTTCCTGTTCTCGAACTTATTGTAACATCCGTCGAGTATTACACTCCGAACAAACACATTTACTCATACAATTTATACTCTTATAAGACAAAAGAAATCGAATTGCAGCTAGAAGCACACTTTCGCGTTAAATTGGATAAAACTATATCAAGTTTGCTCAACTCGTCTTCTCTGTCTATCAAATGAAAACACGATTAGAAAAAAAACGTTCCTTATGAAAGTATCAAGATACATTTATTGTGAGCAAAATACATCTTAACTTTAGTATTAAGACATTTATTGTTCCTAAACATGGAAGTGGTTACAAAATGTCAAAGTTATTGCATATTAAATGGCACTTGGAGTACTTACAAGCAACCAGGCAGACGAGAAAAGAAATAGGCTCTGCTAACTTGCCGTTGATAATTTAATAAACGACATTTTTAACGCGAATGATGAAGTTATTGGGTATTTTAGCAGTAATTCAAATCTAACGAGAAGTTAATAGCTTTCGGGTGTTCTTTTTTGAAGAAATACACAATTTGTTTTTCTTTTTGTATTTGTTATTCGAACCTTGATTTCTTTCAGCCGTTACAGTTAGCTTTGGCTTAAATTGAAACTCACTTAATTTTACTTCAATTTTTTAATCCTTTCTATTTGGAAATTCGAAAGGTGCAAATACATTTCAATGCGGCACATTAAAGATCAACCTTTCTTGACAAACCACTCAGCCAGAGGGAACAAGCGGCGGTTAAAGATTTCAAACAATTTACCAACGATAAGTCATTCATAAAAAAAACACTTTCTGTGGTTTGACTAAACACGAACTTACCGAACACAAAAGCACGGTTTCATTATGCTCAACACGGCATCGTTTGTAGATTCAATATGTCAAAAGAATTGGAGAATGAGAACACTTTCGCTTATGTAGCTCAAAGTATTTTTCAACAATCCAACTCGTTCTTTCTGTTTGACATCACATCCTGAAAGGTCTTTTTATGACCCTTACTGTAATTCAAAATATGATTTTACACACTGTGTCAACCCGTCGAGTTGCCTTTTTTCAAACTCTTTGTATAGTTTTGATAGCATAAAGATTTGTGTCTTGAGTTTTGAGAGCTTTAGCACACAATGGCTAGATAATTTGGGGGGACTCCAAGGCGCCGTACCGAAGCCGTAGAGATAAGTTATGTCCTCCATTTGAAGTAGTCGATTCCCGCCGATCAGCTACACTGTTTGTTCGGACCAAACTCAGTTTTTAACTTTGCACACAATCAAGTCTTATAACAATTGGGAATTCTTTTGTAAGTTGAAAAGGAAATTTTAAAAATACGTACTGAAATATATCACGTACTGTATAACACATCTTCGAAGTCTTAGTGGACAAATTCGAATTTCTTTTACTGAGCACAATCTGTTAAATGAGTGTTTCTTTCAGAACTTTTCGTAAATCTTTATAAAGAAATTTCACGTTTACGCATATTTTTAAAATTTTATGATTTTTCTGAAAAGATTCGCACTGGCTCACTTCGTTCCGATTGATGTATCAAGTTTCTTTTTCACTGTTAAGAACAAATTAGTGTATATCTTTTTACTCGGAAATTTCAACAGTATACATTCTTAAAGAAAAACATTAGAAAGTGCTTTTTTAGAAAGTGACCATCTAGTTGCTTCTTTTCTGTCATATACTCAGCACTTAGAAATATTCGTTTCGTAAAGAGAATTGAAATTATCCTTGCCAGCTGCGTCTCTGTGGCCTGTCAAGTCTGGCGTATGCACAAACCCCAAAATGTCCCCTTAACAAGTATTTTAAGAGGTTATTCGCAGAACTAAAATTACTCCTCAGAGTTTGTTTTGAGCTAAGAACTCATTTGTAGGAGAACCAGTACTTTTACATTTCTTTTGGAATTAGTTTGCGTTCACAAACTGCTTAAAGATTTATTGTTGTTGTGCTAAACGTCATTGAATCCGCCTATATCGAATGAGAACAGGAATCTCCATTTTCAGCTATAAAAGACAACTATTAGATTGTTTTTCAATTACTTTTTATTAACAGATGTATTAAAACAGCAATGTAAATTTCTAATGCCTTGTTTTGTCTTTTTGTCAATTAGATCCCAGCCCAGAGGTCCTAAATAATCTGCCGGTGTATTTTCGGGTCAAACCAACTCTTCGGACTCCGAGCGGCCGAAGATGCCGCAAATCACGCACGGTTTTTACTGATTTACAACTGAGGGTACTCGAGAAAACTTTCTCGGAACAAAAGTACTTGGATACATCAAACAGGGCAAAGCTTGCTCAAACTTTGGGACTGAATGAAACTCAAGTTAAAACGTGGTTTCAAAACCGTCGCATGAAATGGAAGAAGGATGCCAGTAATCAAACGGAGAACTCCAAAGATAAAGAAGACGGCGATCAAACAGAAAAGGAGGAAAATGACACGAATAATGAAAAAAGAAAAGACAATCAAGCCAATAAAACCTCCGACTAATTCAACGGCGCCATACCACAGCCATTGAAGAGAAAAAGTTATTCACTTGTGATCTTTGATAGATCTGCAAACCTGAATACGAATTGTAACTCGTTTGCAATATACACGCCGCTTCAAAGAGAACGCGCCTTTTAAAAAAGCGGAAATTGGATACACCAGAGTGAAACTCAAAGTTTCTATGAATGTAATAAACGAAAAAGGTTGAACTTTATTTATGCGAAACTTGAACTCATACAATTGTATATATAAACCGCGGCCTCTTAATTATGCTTAGTTTGAACGCGAAATAAGTGATTTCTTCTCGTTACAAGATTTCGTGTTTTTAGTAACCAGTGGAGTTTTCAGGCTTTTCAAAGCCCGGAACTTTGTGTATTTAAATCTTTGATTATCTATTGTTAATAACACGAGGTTAAAGTGTTTAAAGAACATAAAAGAATTACAATAACAGAAATGTGCGGAGCTCTTTTGTTTTCTTTCCTTATTGTTTTAGCACTCGAGTGAGTGATAAATGAAACGGTATAATAGTGGAATTCATAGACTGTATAATCTTAAGCCCCCCCTCCTTCTTGTACATTGACAAGCCGTGACACAAAGCCAAACTAATTCGAGAATTCCACTCCTCTTGACTTACAATAACTGACCAATAGACGTACTATCCAGGTCACGGATTAAAGAAAAACTCTTCTCTTCCGAAACAACGATTCGAAATATTAAGGAGATAAGAGAAACATAATTAGATCAAGCCCAGGCTTAGTTTTTGCTGATTTCGATTTGATTCTACAAAGACTTTTGTAGTGGAAAAAAGTCTTTACATGATCTTTTCAGTTTCGAAAGGAAAGATAGATTTAACCTGTTACGTCAAAGGTATTGTCTATAGTTCATTCGCCTCCCACAAAGATCTGTCGCACTCAATTTTACTTTTAAGCCCAGCCTTGCTTTTGTTTAGAAAACCACGATAGAACTGGTCAAAAACATATTTTTGTCTAGGGTGGTAAACACTTTAAACCAAACAATGTCATGTTTAAACTCTAAGCCCTTTAATCACCTATCTAAAAAACAACCACTTTCCCACGATCAAAAAGAAAGCATTGAGACACGCACCTTGTACGTATATTGCTAACCACCTCAAATAGAAATTCAACTTAAGTACTAACAATTAAGAGATGGTGACACCGAATTCAAACGTTTATTATGAGTCATAACTTTTATATTTCTTGTGTTGATCTGTCTTATACGCCTTGAGACTATCTTGCGCAAAGTTGGTAAAACATATACGACACAAATACCCAAGCAAATTCTAAGCGAGTTTATATTTATCTATACTGATGTTGAAAGTAGAAGAGACACCGGTGCACACTCGTTTATCCATTTTTCTTTTAAACAATCTGTGGAATTTATTTGTTCAATCTTTTAAGCAGTCTGTGGAAATGTTTCGTTCATGCCTGATTAGAGTGGGCAGAGAATTTATCCAATTTTTGTTTATACTGAGCCAAGTTAAAATTTCCGCCGAAAACAAAACCTTGTCTTTGAGAACACTCTACAAAACATATATTCTATATATGTATGTATACTTTGCCACATAAGAACAAAAGCCGCGTTTTCGAATTTAAAAGCCACTTTGTGAACGCCTGTCTAAAAGAATTTTTACTTTTTCGGCTACGCTAAACACGTAAACAGGGTCAGTTTTATTTGCTTCTCATGCGTGCGAATGTAGTATTCTTTTGATAGCACTTTCGAGTGTGTTTTGAGATGTCTATTCACAACTGGTTGCAATATAGCAGCATAATATTTAATGAATTCTTAAATAATACTTAAATCCTTCCCTCTTTAGCGTACCTCAGTTCCCCTTGTCGTTAAGTATCGTTTTAAGATGAGAACGTAATCAAAGCGGTGACGTGTTCGTGCGTCTCTTACAATTTAATGCCACCCTTATTGACTGAAATGGTTTGTTCCCTTAGTAAGTTCTAAAAATGCTGGAATACTTTAAAACACCCTACACTCTACTCTCGATGAATTTTGACCGTATAATGTTAACATGTACGGACCGAAAGCAAAAATGAAAGGGAGAGTTTTTATCGGAAAACAAAACTGGACAGACGTGTGGACGCACAGAAAAACTTGCAAAGATCATCAAGTCAAACAAGCACGCTTTTGTGGTATTATAAAGGAGTTTCAGCTAGAACTTTATGAGATTCTTAGACAATCATGAGATGTAGCTTCGCTTGATATAAGTTTTTTGGGACAACAACGTATTTGATCGGATAAACGGAATAACCTGCTACATTTTTGGTTCGAGTAATCACTCGTTACAGCCTAAAATGACGAGACCGAACTTTTTTTTATTTGTTCATACCTCCTGCTAAATCGAGCTTTAAAGTTTCTTAGAACTTGTTCTTATAAATTTCTTTAGATGATGTTCTTGGCGTGCTTCATAAACCACTGCCACATGCGTAAGCCCTGCTTCAACTTGTCATAACCTGAATCGGACAAACAGGTTATTTTTATTCAAAGAGATTTAGGAATTTTCAAATCCCTTCATCTGGAACAATAAAAGACTTTTGTTTTAGAGATTTATGTTTAGCTTAGGCTTGCTCTTAGTTTAGCACAATCTGCAGTATCGCGCGCTCGCCAGGGTCATGCATTCTGTCAAAGATGACGCATACTTTTTACAAAGTTTTTAGTTCATACAGACTTAAAATTTTGTTGGAATCATTACATAATATTGGAACGATTTAAGAGGTATTGTGTTTTCAATTGAATAAATTGTTACTGTATGATTATTGGAAAGATTTAAACCACAAATTAAAACGGTTTTGATGTTGGCGCATTGCGAGACACAAAAGAGTTCAACCGAAGCACGCGAAAAATAAAAAAGCGCGCTTTTAAAAGACTGATTCGCGCTCAAATTTTATTGACAATTTACAAAACAGTTGTGTCGAAATTTACTCTTTACTATAGGTTAATTTTAAAACAAGTAACTAATCTCTAGAGAAAGATTTAGCCCAAAAGCATAAACGCTCTTTTTCTTTAGTCTACACAAACTTTTGTTGCACATTTACAGAAACAAAACAACTTACTACCATCTTTAAACTGTGTGCTTAGACTGAATGCGGAACAGTTTAATTCTTAGAAGAAATATGTTTGTTGATGTTTGACGACCGGATTGGCTTTTCAAACGGCTGCATTTAAAGCTCGCTAAAGAGGTGGGAGAACAAAATTAATCAATTGATCAGGTGGAAATAAAATACTTAAGATAAAAGCGTTTAAAATGGTTGCTAGATGCACGCGCTTAAACTCACTTGCTTTATGTTATTACGCCACGGACATCCGCTTTTTAAAACGAAAGATAAGAATGTGATAAGAGTAAAGAAATTGGTCTGGAGGGCGAGATATTTCAAAACTCTGCTCAGGTTGTCTGTATACTTCTAGCCTGTAGCGTTCTTATACCGCTCTGCAAAACTTACCATGCAAAATCCATCTGTATTGATTAAATTATCTAACTTTGTTTTCCGCTCGCATTGACGGACAAATACATGCTATTTATAATATAAACTTTATAAGGACAACGAGAACTCAAATTGGCCAAAATTTAAAAACAATTTATATTAAGAACAAGCTGAGACTTGGGTTTGTTAGCTGATACTCCAGTTAAAACTTAAATGAACTCAGTCAATTTTCGAGTGTTTCTCTTTAAATGCATGCCTCAATTTATACATTGTACAGTAATACTTACAAACGTGTATTGTAATACTTTAGGCTTAGTTTTTGTTCGTTTTCAACCACACATGGAAGTAAAAGCAATTTAAGAACAATTTGACGCTCAAATAGACGAAAAACTTAAGAACGAGCCTCGGTCAAATTTACTGCTTCTCATAAAAAAAAACTTGTAGTTGCAAAGTTCGCATAGCTAGTCAGTGTTTTTAAAAGATAGCTGGAGTTAGCAGCAGTATAGACTTCAGCAGCTAGGGATTTTTAGTGAGTCAGTCATTGGTAAAAATAGCAATTTATACAAACTAACCGCATGTTTCGTGCAAGAGTAAAACTGTAAAGTATAAAAGCATTGATAAGACAATCTTGAGCGAGTGTGCAAACACAACTCTGCCATCATGAAAACACCAAACAAGCGTTATCTATGCTAAGACTTCAATCACACGCAAGTTTAGAATTTTTCAAACTTAACATTTTTCACGTTTTGTTGCCACTAAATGGCAAATTTGGAATGTGTAACGAAGTGACATGCGATTATGAACAATAAATATCGGCTTTCTTAACTGACAGCAACTGAGGCTTGAATCCCAAAAAGTCAACTGGCACAGACGAAGACCAAAGAAGATAAAACTAAATATACGCAAAACCACAGATAATTGACAACAAGTGCACTTTTTAAAAAAAAGCCGAACAGATCAAAAGGGGTTTTCTTGTGTGTGCAGTGCGAGCTGACAAACGTTTTTAAACTAAGCTTGTATCTTAAAAGTTTGATATGAGCAAACTCGCTTGTTAACATAGAAATTAAACTCTTCTTTGGCATTTCAAATAAGGGCAAAACGTTCACCAACTTCAAACCAGTTGTGGTGTAAAGGAACCCTCTTTTATAGACAAAAGAAATTGAACAGTTGTTTCTTTAATTGTACAAAACCCTTTCCCTGTAGTTACAATGCCCGGCCGCCATGACACCTGGCTCGTACATCAGTTACAGGTACAGCTGTTAAGCACATGCGACGCAAACCCATGAAGTTTTTGTGCTTTTGCTGTGTCTCTGTTTTGATATGCTTTGCGAATCTGTCAATGAAACATTTTGGTAGTTCGTATGTAAAAGAAGATGTTCGTAAACAAAATAACAGATCACTTTTTTCGCGTTAACAATCAGTTTAGACAAAACAAAAGGTCCGGCGAAAAGTTTTTCAAAGCTGTATTTTGTAAACGGCTTATAAAAGAACTAAACTGTTTCTTGTGCTGTAACATGATATCTTGTTTTCGTTTTGCTTTGAGTTGGTCTCCGCAATAATTGATACACATTTGTTCAAGTTTGTCGAGAACTAACAAAGCGATCTGCTTTTGAAAGTACTTTGAACTGTTAACGGGACATCGTGACTCAGTTTGATGGACAATGTAGTGACTAACAGATGCTTGCAAATTTCTTGAGCTCATTGAGAAAGCCATCTTGTAGAGCAATTTTCATCATACAACGAGTCTAAGATAAAGAAGAATTATTTTAAAGGGATTAAAACGACACATTTGTAAATCCTTCCCTGTTACGTTTTTGAGTTCTTTTTTTTATTCAAGGCATCCAAGTACAAAGATGTAATTTTATTCTGAAAATGTTAGCTTGTCTTATTCAAAGACCAAACGCACGGCCAAATGCAGAGCCTTGAAAGATATTTCTTTAACTGGTTTTAAACTGGGACTCGATGTATTCACGATACTCCTCTCTAAGAAACATTAAAAAATAATTATGCTGAAACTTTTTAACTTTATGTCATGACGACTTACTGCGACAGTCAAAAAATAATTTCGACTGGGCAAAGGTTATAGCTAACCCCACAAACTTAGTTTGTATATAATCAGAGAGCTAAAGCGAAAGAACAAAGAAAAACTGGTTCTATTATATATTGAACCCTGAGATGCTCACTCCGTCAAACTGCTGTCTCTGTCGTGTAGCACAAGTGATCACGTCAGTAATATTCCAGTGCAATCCTTTTATTTACGAGCACTCATGGAACTACTTAAACAGTAACGTCTCTATCTTGACAGAGTAGGTCCATCTTATTGAGATGTTGGTCTGAATGAGTATTTGCCTTACGAAGGGTCCGTTTTTAATGGTGATTTGATCTAATTAGGGTGTTGGTCTAAAGAGGGCGCGTACAGATAAAGAGGGTGTCTGTCTTAAGGGGGGAGGTCTCTCTAAAGAGGACGTCGGTTGAAAGGAGGTGTCGGTCCAAAGGAGGTGTCGGTCTAAAGAGGGTGTCGGTCTAGAGAGGGCGTTCGTCTAAAGAGGGTGTCCGTCTAAAGAGGATGTTGGTCTAAAGAAGGTGTCGGTCTAAAGAGGGTATCCGTTTAAAAAGGGGTTTCGGTCTAAAGGGGGCATGTCCGCCTAAAGAGGGTGTTTGTCTAAAGAGGGTGTCGGTCTAAAGAGGGTGTTGGTCTAAAGAGGGTGTTGGTCTAAAGAGGGTGTCGGTCTAAAGAGGGTGTCGGTCTTAAAAGGGTGTTTGGTTTAAAGAGGATGTCGTTCTAAG
>JANVCF010234039.1:0-28800 GCA_025388745.1 Hydrozoanthus gracilis
CCCATACTTTTTGGCCAGTCCCTTAATATTTTTCTTCCAACTCTATTGTTCGAAACTTAAATTCTCCATATCCTTTTTGTTTCTGCACTGTTATGCAAAGTTTCTATACACTTTGGAGTTCCTTTAGGAAAACTTTTTAGCTCCGTATCAACTATTTTAAAAGTATCCGTGAATTGATACTTATTATTTGGTCATGCAGGGCTTCAATATCTCTATGTAAGTTTTCTTCCCTACTAGGCTCCATAAATCAGTATACACTTGTACTGTATAGTCCTCCGGGAAACAGTCAGTTTTGTTTTCCCGAGAGTCCCGATGAAACATCAGAGCTCGAAGGAAATCAAAACTAACTTGTTTCCCGAGGTACTATACTTCTTAAAAGTGCTTTCTTATATATTTAAACTTTTATTGAGACTTTTTTCCGTGATGTGTTCGGCGCGCTGGAAACAACTGCAGTAGATCTCTGAAATTTTAGCAATGTTTCGGCCGATATAATTCAGTACATAAATGATAAATATTACAAAACCTTGTTTGTACGATCGGGATCCAGACCCGGTTTGGAACGAACGTTTGTAAATATGACAGACGAAAGGCAGCCGACGGCTGCCGTTTTCTTACATGACAATCCTTTCTAAGGCTTCCGAAAAGCTAAAAATGATATCATCGAAAAATACTTCAACTGTTTTTAGGAAAGTGACAAGTTTGGTAGAAAAACTAGCAAAGAAATCCATTTAACAACAAGTTGAAGGTCAATCCAAGGTCAAAATACTTCAGCTCGCAACGAGTGAATGCGTTTAAAACAAATTTAAAAAGATGCCCTAGGAATATTTCTTGGTTGTGAGGATCACTCAGACATACCTTAAATGCTTGAATTCGTTGACTTCATTGACATATATAAGATGGTTAAATCCTGCCCTGGTTTTTCCGGTAATGTTTGATTCGATCGCCATCTTGGCTGGCAAGTTTGCCAGCTAAAGGGTCACGTGACCCGATCATGGGATAGTGACCAAATACAGTTCTCATTTTGTTGAGTGAAAGTCTAGGTATGCAAAAAATGATAATTTTCTCCCACTCTGTCGTGCAAAACTTCCAGATCTTGATATTCATTTTCTTTCAAATCTGTCGTCCAAAGCCTTCATATCCGTAAATGTATTTTCTTCCGCCTATTACGTGCCAAACTAGTTGATACCTCCATACTAATGATGTAGTATGTGAGTTTAGGTTCTACAGTACGGTGTGGATGGTCACTATCACTGCCACTACGACTCCCTCAGTGAAAACGAGTTCCCGGAGTTACCATGCTGTCACTACCTACACCATGTACGAGATGAAAATTGCTTGCCGTGCAGGTGAGTTGTCGATTTCGATTCCAATAAATGTTGCTTTATCGAGGGCAAACAGACAAAACCTTAAAAAATCGTTTTTAATACTTGAACACTTTTGTAAAAATTAACATCATATATAAGAGGCTCGTCTCTACCTCGCTAAACCGTTTCAAAAGTCGCCACAGTATTGCACTGCTGCAAGGCTTAACTAAAAAAGAAAAAAGGGTTTAAAGTAATTTGAAAAGCTTCTGAGATGATGCAATTCAAGGGGCGTTTAACCTGGCAACAACAACATCATTTATTATCCAACTTCGCGCATAACCGTACAAATAACACCATGAGAGGGTCTGGGACGAGTACAAGTATCCCACCGTATTGTACATTTTAGCGATATTCGTGCTCCAGAAAACTTGTTTTACAAGGATTTGTCTTTGTCAACAAACATGGCTAGTAAAAACGTGTCAGACTTTTCAGAGGATGAGCTACCCAGTTTTACTTTTTATCTACCAAATTTCGAGACTAACAAAAACAGTGACAGCGAGGATGGAAATGTGTCTTTGAATACACTAGACGAGCGGGCGGAACTGGACGACAAAGATGTCGAAAGTTTCATTGAAGAAAATAGAAACAAGAACACGAAAAAGAAAACCAAAACTGATCTCTGGAAACGCTGGTGTGCCTCCGTCGGTGAAAAACGTTAAATAGAAGATATTTCTCCTGTTGAGTTGGACGGTCTGTTGTCCCACTTTTTTGTCAAAGTGCGAAAGTTGGACGGGGAAGACTTTGAACCGGCAACTTTGACCTCCTTTCACCGCAGTTTCGACCGCCATCTACGAGGTCTCTCGAAGAAGTACAGTATTCTCAAAGACCTCAATTTCAGCAAGTAAAGAGAAGCCCTCGAGACCAAGAGACGCCAGCTCCGCATAGCAGGAAAGGGACGTCGGCCAAACAAAGCTCTTGCCTTCAGCGAACATGAAAATTGAGAAACTTTGGGAAGAGAAACAACTCGGCGACCACTCTGCTGAAACGCTTATTCGCACCGTTTTGCTCAATAATTCCACATGCATTTTGGATGGCGTGCAAGAGATGAACACAGGAAACTCTGCTTTGGAGATTATATATGAGTTACGACGAGAAGTTAAAGGAGAAAACGTGAGTATGTCGTCTGGCTGACTGAACGCGGCTCCAAGACCAGAAGCGGTGCGAAAGAGTTTGGTCATGAAAGAAATTTTGACCCTCGCATGTACGCCACTGAAACAGCCAGATGCCCAGTAAAGCACTACAAAGCGTACTTAGCAAGACGACCTGTAGATACTGCGCTAATTTAACCGTTTTCTACAAATAATAATAAGTTCAGTTCTGATGAGACACGTCGATTATGCCGTCCTCAGTGTTAAAGTCCTTAGTGTTTCCCGTTCGTCATCATTTTACGTGACGTCATTGGCTTATACAATCTGCTATTGTTTTTCAGCCAATAATAATCCATAATTTTGATTTGTAATTTGCACCTGTGTTACCCTTTTTGCTCTGGAATTACACATTTTTGCGCTTGTGTTAAAGTTTAACTGCATTGCTCGCACCCAATCACAACTGAGTAATTTTTTCAGTTTTTGTCTGTTATTTAATAGCCTGTAAAACATGCGGTCCAACTAATATCAAACGGGTTGAGAGATTTCGAAATTCTAAATGGACGCGACGGTTGATTTCGAATTCAAGATGCAGTTAATAAAGTCCCTATCAAGATTAATTTTTTTAATTTTTGGGTTAAAACTATTGTCATCTGTGAACTCAAAATTGTAATAATAATGCTTTTTAATCAAAAAAAGATTAGAAAGTAAATCTTGACCGAGCAGGCCGGGGACTGGTAACATGTGACGTAGCAGCCAAGTTATAAGGGTTTTGTTTAAAAAAATATATTTTTTGTTAAAAAAATGTCATAAAATTTTCTAAATTTTTGTTTCAAATAATTTCAAGGGAATAACTCATTGATTAAAGTTATAACAATGTGACTATTATAGCCAGAATTGACTTTTTTTAGATAAAAAAGATTTTCTCTGCTTCATGCCTCGTGCTATATCGTATGCCTCTTGCTACGTCATCACTGCACGCTTCAAGCCTAAAAAATGTAACAGGAACGGCGAGAAAAGGTTTTATTTTCGAAATTTACTATCATTAAAGGGTTCTACTTTTCATCTGGAACTTAAAAAATTAAGCTTTATAGGGACTTTAAGGAGACACTTGAAGCTGAATCTCAGTACACGAAGTAGATGGTAATTAGATGCACGGCTACAAAGAAAACTGTAAGAAAAGACAGTGCTATTACAAGTGATTACGAGGCGAGATGTGGTTATTTTGAAAGTTTTTCTAAAGAATCATTGTAAACAGCGAAGAGTAGCTGTAATGTGTGCGTGTAGACCATGCTTAGTATGAGTGACGAGCCAAGCAGCTAAAAGTTGTATAAGTTATGTAAAGCCATACCTAATTTTTTTATCAAAATCTACTTACATCTAAATCAACAGATATGTGACGTTCTTCTACTACTTAAAAGAGCCAGAAAAGGGAGGGGAAACTGCCTTTGTCATTGCTGGAAACGTAACAAGCGACCCAAAGGTTCTCGACTACAAGTAGTTCGGTGATCGACATTCAAGTGAAAAAAAATTACATGTGAAAAAAAAACAAATTAAAATATTCAAAACAAAAAGAAAAAGTCATAACTTTAAAATGGCCCGATTTGTACTTTTATTCTATATTTGTCATTATGTGAGCCTCGTGTTAAGTTTTCCCGTAGTCAGCTACTTAGTGCGAATCAGAAAAAATCGTTCAAAGCTTTTGGCAGCCCACGAATTGTTTAAGAGACCACGAGTACTAATGTTCTTTAGAGGGGAAGCTTCGATTTATCAAGTAATGTAGATGATTAGAACGAATGGCCATGCTTGTTTAGAAAATGACTAAGTCATTCATGGTTTACTTAAGGGTTTTGTACTCAATTTTTTTCTGTTTTTGTCGCTTCACAGAAATTCGTGTCAGGCCATTTTTTCCGAACTCAAAATCTTACGGAAGAACAAGGAGAATTATTTATTTAGCAAAACAGATTTTTACTTCGGGTCAACAAGATTTTAATCAGTTTTGAAGAATCATTTCAGAGGCACCGATTGCGCTTTACTAGAAAAACGTATTGTACAAACTTGCGTTTTCGCATGCTTCCTAGAGCCAGTGTTACGAAGGCCGTTGGAAAAGCCCGCTAATAAGAAAAAAAAAAACTTTTAACTAACTGTGCTCTTAGCTGTAAGTTGAGTGCATTCATTTGGTTAACTTTTAAACACGCTCAAGACCGTCTGTCATTACAGTGCATGTAGCTTAAGTATTCCGTTAACGAGTAATTTTCGTTTGCTCTTTTCACAGCATTTACACGGTGAAGAACGATGGCGCTGTAACCTAAGTAATCACTGTCAAGAGGCAGGACTAGTGTACAAGCCGAAGAGAGGAGCAGCCTTGATGTGGTACAATCATTTTATTGATGAGAACACTGGATGGCTAGGACCACCAGATCCATTCACGTCACATGGCGGTTGTGACGTCATTGATGGAACCAAATGGGCGGCGAACAAGTGGATTAATGTTGGCATGGAACTCGAAAAAGATAAAATTGTTTGGCAAAACTTTCGGGAAATAGAAAAAACACTTAAACAATAAATAATTAAAAGACATCTAAATATCGTTGTTTTTTTCTAATCAGATGCTGGTAACATGTTACACCGGGCTGTTTTCATATTCAAAACTGAACAGAACTTTGAAGAACAACAAGCCTGAGAAGTAGCGAAAACGTTTATCCTATGTTAAAAACAGGCTCCTTTAATTAGCGACCTTTTGTTTGCTTACACACAAAGATAAAACAGACTTTTTTTCTTATTTTGAAATCGCATTCTTGACACTTTTTAAAAGTTCAGATACCTTTTTGAGGTACAAACAGATGTTCCATTGAGATGTGTATGCAAGTTTTGTAACTTCCGTTTGATAAGAATAAAATTAATTCCCATGATACAGTTTAATTATTATCTAAGTATAATTGCTGCGATCATTGTTTTCCTAATTTTAAACTTAAGCTTTGTTGTAGAAGCCGGACACTCAAAGACATTTTGTTAGTTAAGATAAACGTTTTGATTAGTAAGTTTTACATAATCGTTACTTTTTATTCTTTGAATAATTATAAGGCGTTTTTCTACTTACTGGTAAACGATTATGAGACTTGGATAATAACCTACTGATTGATTATTTTATCTTCACCGTATTTATGAGCCGCTGCTTTGATCCGAGTTGAAACGCAACTGGTCACTGAAACTAGCACATCAAACTCACAAATCGGACAATTTGCAGACCTTTGATCTCTCAAATGGAAACTTCTTTAACTTCTATTACAGCTGCTACAACTAGCAACGAGAAAAATCAAATTGTTTTTGATGCGAGAAAGGCAGGAAATAGAAGAACTCGACAGAAACTCGTTGCAGCAAGCAAAAATGGCAAGCCGCCTTACTCCTACATCGCTCTCATCACGATGGCAATCAACGACGCTCCTAACAAAAGCAGAACTCTGAGTCAAATTGTTAAGTTCATTCAAGACAAATTCCCTTTCTATAGAGGGAGCTGTCCATCTAAAGGTTGGCAAAACTCTATTCGCCATAATCTTTCTTTGAACGATTGCTTCCTAAAAACCCTGCGAGACCCAAATAACCCGGCCAAGGGGCATCTCTGGACACTCCACCCCGATAGTGTCAACATGTTTGACGGAGGCAGCTTAATGAGACGGAAGAAGCGCTTTGCAGTCCCTAGAAGACAATTCTCGGCTCGGGAAAAATCCCAGATAAACAGCTCCTATTGTTGTCAGAAAACTAGAGTATCTCTCCCTTGCCAGGAGCCAGCGCATAGAAAGTTAGACAGTGAAAGCCCAGTTGAGGACACCCGTGACACTCGCACACAATCTGCCTTTAAACCTGTGTTTAGTTCTCGAACAGGCAGCGTAGACGAGCAAACAAGATTCAGCATGGGTCGTTACAGCTATACTGCCTATTTCAGCCCTCAAAGCACGGAGTCCTTGGCCTTGACTTCAGGGTTTACGTTGAAGCCGTTCGCGTGGTGTGATTGTTCAGCCAGACCCTTGCGTTGCGTGGGGTGTGTTGGCTGTAGCTGTGTGTATTTAAACTGATGTTTTTTAAAGATGTTAATTTTGCCAGGCAGCTCGTTCTTTCGACACAAAAATATGTAGTTATAAATTATGGTACATGTCGACTTTAAAGAGTTTGCTAGTGCTTCTTTAATTCTTCCAAACTGAAATAAAATGAATCTATTCAACTTCGTTCAGTTATTGTAAAGCTGATCTGAAGACGTAATTGATTTTTTGTTTTTGTAAGCAGGTTATCAATAAAGTTTTCTTATTTCATTTTAACGGGAAAAATATAGTTTGTGATATTTTAATTCATATTCAAAAAGAAATTTGTTCATGCTGTTAGTTATTGTTTAACACTCGATTTATTTGTGCCGACTTCGTGGGAAATCTAAAGAAAAGTTCATCTGTGACAGTTCCGTTAATTAAGTACAGTGACTTAACGAATGTCAATATGGCGATTAACACAGTTTCAGTTAGTTCGTTATATTCACGGTGGCGTCAAAATAAAATTATTTCCGCAAGCATTCAAGATCAGATCAAACGTAAAGTAAAAAATATGTGCGCTCGTGTTTGTTTAAGAGTATAAATAACAGTTTTTCATCGACGATCGACGCGAACGGCATCCAAAATGATAAAATAAAAATAAAATGCCACTTACTTGGGCCTCAGGCCACTGAAATCTATCCACATGCACATCGGGTCAAAGTCCTACTCTTGTTGAAAAGCGTTTTTAAGCTTCCTAGGTCCCCAAGATTATTATTGGGATTGTTATTTTCCGCACGGTTAGTCGTGAAAGAGGTCGCATTAAGTGTTTGATTTTTAGAATCTGCGACTCAGGCCTGGGGCTTGGCAGTTACAGTTCTTACCGACAGGGTCAGGCTAGTACACGCAACACGCATAAATAGTACGAGACAAACACTATTGAAAAAAAAACAATATTTTTTAAATAAGAGAAGGCGCTGCCTTTAATCTGGTTCATCTCGTGCTCAATGCAGAATGATAGCACAACAAACCCTTAGCTTCTTCAAGTACGCAACAATGACTTACTCGACACTAATTTAAAAGAAGTTTAAATCACCTTGGCACGTCTTTGACCACTAAGAGCAAAGGTGTAACATTTAAAATGTTTAACTCAAAAAATAACAAACCGACCGAACAAAACGAGAAATAAACTCGCACAGTGGTTTCAATAACAAACCAATTGCATGGTAATTGTTCGTGTTAATTTAGTTCTCATGGGAAAAAAGAGGGCGGTAACATTCAGCTTTAGTCGTTTTTTTCATCATTACTTGAAATTGTATTTAGCTTCTTATTGTCTGAAATATAAGACGTTGAAGCATTCATCTCATTTTCAGTTTAGCAATCCCTTCAAGACTGTAGTTTGTAATCTCAAATTTAAGGAGGCAGCAGAATGCCGATAGGCCAACGGAACATGCTAAAAGTATAACAGCTCAAAACTTCCCGGTGATGTAGTTGTTTATTACTAAGTAATGTAGGGTCGTTACTGAGACTGTCGAGTGAATTAGGAATCGGTAATAGTCATAAAAAATCATGCAGATATCTCTTCCCGGTGACACCGAAAAATCCCCCTTAAACAGACAAATAAAAAACAAAATATACATGAAGTGAGCATGTGCTAACAGTAACAGACAGGGCATATCACAGGCTTCCCAAACGTAAAGTTTGTCTGTTTCGTTCGTCTACCAATCTTGGTACGTATACTATGCCACCGACTTCAAGTATTTAGTATTAAATATTAACACATAAGTAACAGCAACCGTATAAGAGAACCTACGGGAATTCTTAAGAATCTCTGAACGCATGCAAATTTTTACCTTGTTTGGAAAAAAATTCACTTGCCTCTGGTGTGTTGTCTATTTGTGCTTTGTTCCGGTTTTACGCCGTTTGGTGAATGTATCGGTGAGAACCAAAAGGCCTCAAAATGAAGTTGCCTGTACTAAGGTTTATAGATGCATAAGAAAGTCGAATTTTAAGTTTGGGAAGCCAGTGGACGTACCAACAGCATGGTTACATATTATATACAGTGAAAGCAAACCAAAACGGGACTACCCTACTTTCTTTCCAAAAACACTGAAAGTGACACTGTGACTTATCTTTTCCTCCTTAGAGGAGTTTGACCAGCCACACCTATGGTTTAACGTTCTTATCCCGGAAGACACAAAAGTTTAGCTGCTTGTAAGTTAGTATCTTTTCCACAATCTTTTTAGACCCCAGACCTCCTGCACATCGGCATATGCGAGGCGTCTCACTAACTATATTGTAACTATGCAATATTTAATGTTTTCGAAAACCCGTATGTATGCATGCGATTGCTGCTTGCTATGGGGCGGACAGACAACATATTCAATCAAAATACCGATGACAAACCCTAACGAAGGCAAGATGTTACTCGTTGTGTTGGCGGAGAGACTGAGTAAGACGTAACAAATTTCTTTGGACATTTTTTGGTAACTTGCTTGAAGGCGAACTGAGGCTTGCGGTATTGGAATAGAGAGGTCAGACATTACAGTAGTCAAAATACACCACAGTGAAGCCACCATAAGGCAAACAAGTAACTGTTGTGCTAGAGCGATCAGAAAATTAAAATAAGATGTAATTGAAATTTTTGAGCAGCCCGTGGGTAGGCGACAAAGTACTTAGAAGTGTTGGAGTGAAAGACATTACAGTACTCTTAATATTTTAGGAAAACCGGCATGTAGGCAAACAAACAAACTTTGTGTTAGATCGGGAGAGACAGCTTAACAACATTGAAATGTTTGGGCAACCAGTGGGGAGCACAGATAGACAGCAAAATACTTTCTTAATGTTTTGCCAACCAGCATTAGGCGAGCTTGTCAAGAAAATATACACATAAAAAGCTAAATGGATATCTGTATGAAGGAAAATGCCGCCTTGGAAGATTAAGACGAACAAGTGATTTAGTTATCTGTGAGTGAAAATAACAAATCGATGTCATTCCTGAGGCAGTTGCTGGAAGAGCATCTCTAATTTAGACTGGCCTGCATTGGGAAAGGATCTGTCAGGGTTGCCTTCCTTTACCATCAGAGAGTTAGAAGAGTTTTTATTTTCCATTTTTTGATATGACAAAAACAAGAGAAAACATCATGTTCATTTTCAGTTGGATGGCAAGGTCTTTCTTCTTTACCAATGCTATATTCAGTGCCAAACAAAAAGCAAGCAACCTATAACAATTTAAGTTGTTGTAAAGGTTAAGTATGTAATATAGATCATGTGTTGCATGCAGGAAATACTGGCTTCTGTAATCACGTGTATGCATTATTGAAACCTAAATGCTCAGTCAATGTAGTGTGTCTGGGTGCGGTCCGGTGATTGCCATGCCCGCACTCCGCAAAAAGATCACAGAAAAAGGAGAAGAGGCTCATAGAGAAAGACACGGTGGAAAAAGTTGAGGATCCCACGTCCAGGGATAGCATCGAAGTTGCATGTAGCACACAAACCGTCAGAAGTCATACACTTGTGTGTAGGATTGCATTAGGTAAAACGAGGCAATTATCGGAGAAAGAACTCCCAAGCCTTTTATAAATGAAGTACTAGGGAACTTTAATGGAAGCTACATGTTTTCCAAGCTGGACCTACGTTTATAGGGTTTAACCAAGTAGAGTTAGATGAGGCTTCGCGGGGTTATACGACATTTGCTGGATGAAAATCCATGAAAATCCGTGATGGAGTGTTTCGTTTAAAGGGATTTGTGTTTAGGGTTACATCTGCACCCGAAAAATACCAACAAAATATCAGGCAAGCTTTCTCGGGGATCAATGGTGTCCATAATATTGCAAACAACCTTGCAAAACTCAAGAGGAGCATGATCGAGACTGGAGCAAAAAAACCTCACCCAAAACCCAGCAATGGACGGGCGGTTAGCTTGATCGACTCGTAATCCTAGGGTCGCGAGTTCGAGCCCCGGTCAGACCACTGTGTTGTGTCCTTGAGCAAGACACTTTACCCGACTTTGTTCCAGTCGACTCGGCTGTATAATGAGTACCAGTTCTAGTGGGAGCTAACCTGAGATGGATTGTTTAGCGTCCTGTGCAGGGGGAGTCAAAGACTGGAGATAAACGCCGGCCCTATGAGCCACTTAGGATCGAGAAAGGATTTAGCTTTAGTCGCCACTATTGCCGAACCACTTGCCGGATCGCGCAGTTACTCGACAAGTGGCACCTTGAAGGTTAATCCAGGTCAAAATGCTGCAACTCGAAACGAAAGACTGCACTTAAACAACTTTTAGAATGATGCCCTCGGAATGTTACTCGGGTGTGAGTACCAATAAAGCATGTCTTTAATACTTGAAAAATGTTAACTTCGATGAAATATAGGAATAATTTATGATGCATGATGATGAGTAACTGCTAACCTGGTTGTACGGAAGTGTGTGACTCGGCCGCCATCTTGGCTGGCAAGTCACTCGAGCCCGCTTGCCAGCAAAAGGGTCAAGTGACCCGATCGTGCAAACCGCCTTTTTTAATTGAAAAGACTGTTTGAAGCAATTTATTCTTGCAGGTTTCTGAAAAAGTTTATGTTTATGTTTTTGTCTTGTTGATGAGAGCTTTATTTTCTCAAAGAAGCGGTCTGTACTAATGTATTGCTTGAAAATCCATACACAATTTCGGTTCAGGTAACACCGACTCACTGAAAGCTTTGGCAAGCCGAGCACTCTGCATCGTTCTTCGTACTTCGTTTCACTTTGAACCTGACCTAGGGCAACTTTGCCTTTTTTCTATAGCGTGAACATCTTTCAATAGATATGGACTCCAGACTGGGGCTGCATATTCAAGAATGGGCCTCACAAGAGATTTGTACACAGTATGATGAATATTTCCGTGTTCCCTGTTCTTATAGTTACCTCCATGATTCCGATAATTTTGTTTGCTTTGTTCACAGTAATTCCGACGAGCTTACTTCACTTGATATGAGATCACTTGATATAGTTACACCGAAGTCTTGTACATTTTTTAATGGTTTGCTCATATATTATTTTGGAGAGGTCTTGGCGTGTGAATGGGCTATTCTCCTTGCTTCTCTTTTTTCAACTTTTAGAATGATGCCCTCCGAATGTTTCTCGGATGTGAGGACCTCTATTCCACATATTAAATGCGTGAAAATGCTGACTTCGGTGAAACAAATGAATAATTCATGATGATGAGTAACTACTTACCTGCATGGTTGTACGGAAATGTTTGACGCCGTTAGAATCGATAAACTTGTAACATTATTTATATAAAGTACAAAGAATGTTGGGCCAAGCATCGTACCTTGCAGCGTGCCAGACATGGCTGGAGACCATTCTGAACAGGTGCCACAAATGACAACATGTTGTTTCTGATGGATAAGAAAACCAGTTTAGCAGATTTCCCCCGATGCCTTATCTATTAAGTTTCAGAAAGAGGCCTCTCAGGTGGATTTCGACTTTCGACCTAGTTACGGACCTTGAGCCACTGAGGACAAAATAGATTACTCAAGCCGCACTAACAGTCTGCTCGGTTAAAAAAGATATGGCTTCTACGACTCCAGCAATAAAACTACAAAGTCTGTTGTGTAAGATCGAAAGATCACATCGCCGAGCTAGACTAAACAAGGCCCTACCAAAGTTTACAAGCACGATGATGATTATGTATGTACAGCCGCTTTGCATGCTGTTCCAGCCGGAATGAATAGTCAGGAGATAAAAAAGGCATCTGCGGAAGCCAGCAAACAATTCAGCCTACTGATGATCACTGTGATCGAAAACATTTGCGTATTTTCATAAACACCAAAAAAAGTTTTTATGCCTATATTTTATCCATTTTGATA
The DNA here is from genome assembly GCA_025388745.1 of Hydrozoanthus gracilis. Classification (NCBI taxonomy): domain Eukaryota; kingdom Metazoa; phylum Cnidaria; class Anthozoa; order Zoantharia; family Hydrozoanthidae; genus Hydrozoanthus; species Hydrozoanthus gracilis. The sequence continues at coordinate 12,313 of JANVCF010234039.1, forward strand.
TATTGGCGATATAGACTCAATAAGAGACTTAGATCGACGGTATGGTGGCCTAGAAATGACAAAGACGCTGAAAGAAAATTGTAAACGAATACAGAGTCAACAAATATGTCCGAGAGATCGTGGCAGGACATGACCCTTGACTTACTTGCTCCTTTGCGTTTAGGTGGCCACCTGGGAAAACTCGTTGACTGCCTTAGCAGTTGGATGGAGGTTGACATAGTGCAATCCCCCACTTCTTGAGTTCTGATCATGAGAAGATATTCAAGTGCTTGGAAGCTCAGTTTGCCAAGTATGGGATACCTAACAACCTACATATACGGACAAAGACTCCAATCTGGTGTCAATCGAAGTGAAACACTACGAGTCCTACTTAGAGATGAGATTTCATAGCAGCCTCCCACAGTATCTCCAAAACGATCTTTAGAGATGCCAGAAACGCGCCTTACGCATTGTTTTCAAAATTTTACCTATCAGGAGGCGCTAAATAATGCTGACCTACCTACGTTGTTTGAGCGCCGCGAGAATATAACATCCAAGCTTTTTAGAGAGGTGTGCAGTAACCCCAACCATAAACTGCACCAATTGCTGCCACCCGTTAACAGTTGCAAGGACAATCTTAGGGGCAAGCGTGCCTTTTCGGTGCACAGGCCTGTGACCGATAGAACAAAGAACTCCTTCATTTTTAAAAACTCTGTGAAATTTTAGCCTTATAACAACTCGTGATCAGTATGTAGTATATGTTTAATTTTGTATATTAGTTTTTTTTTATTTAGAGCAGCCTTATTGAATATTTTATATATTAACTTATTTAGTATTTATTCAACCTTTGGCTACAAGGTTTTACAAATAAAGCATCTATCTATCTATCTATCCAAGAGCAAATGGGGAAGTCAAAAGACAGAACCTTGTCCTCCTCAAGGCAACCAGAGAAACACGCGCCAACAAGGTAAATTTGAGGGTCGAGTTAAACAAGTACTTGCTGGTATACAAATCTACATCACACACATCAACCGGAAAACCCAGCAGAACTACCGCATGATAGAAATCTATAACAGTATAAGCACAAAGTCACCCGCCTTTTAACGAAGTTATAAAGAGAGGTAAAGATTATATCTGGGTATCGGTTGCACTCTCTCACTTTATATCAGGTAGGATCTCTTGCTTACCAAGCTTAAACACCTAAGATAATCAATAAAATGAAGAAAAACCAAAAGGACGAAGCCCCTTATTCCAGTGGACAACGGACTACTGACGCAAAGATATAAATAGCAAAGATTGAATTGACACAAAGTTTTGCAAAGTACCAAACAACTCAATACTTGCCAAACAATGCAGCAAATATAGAAACAACTTAAACTGAGTATCAACATCATAAAATTAGTACAAAAAGCCCTTGTACTGTCTTTGATTACCCTGAATTTCCTCACTAAAACATTTGTATCAGTCTACTATCCCCATGACCCTTCGAATCTTGCTTAGTGTTCCTGACAATACTGCTGTATAGGTCAACTCAAACTGTCTAAGGCCGGAACAAGCAAAACCATTGAAGAGGTGAGCTGTTCTTCACAACTGAAATGGAAGACCGACTTCCTGCTGGCGTGATTGTAACCAGGGCTTTGTAAGTGCTGTGGTGCTTGTAATGTGCTTGAATCTGGGTAGAAGGTTGATCTTAAAAGTAAGGATTCCGGCTAGTCAACACAGATACATGTTCAATCAAGTAATCAAGTCTTTGTTGTAGCCAACATGCATTGTTTCATTCAAAAGATTGTGATTTTTTGAAAAATGGCAACTTTACCATAAGTTTGACCCAAATTTAATCCTCTCCTATTCACAAAGCTTAACTTTGAAAAAAGAGCTGTTCAACCCAGGGTAATCGATGGTACCGTCCTTGTATCTCAAGCTCCATATTTGTGATTTCGAAGCGGTCTAACAGTATAACATTTTCAAGATATTTAGAGAACTCGTAAATAATGGAGCTGCGACTTTTGTGTTGTAGCGAACAAAAAGCACTATTTGGACAACCCGCGGCTAAATGAACTATTATTATTGGAGAAGAGATGCGTTACAACACTCACATGTAATACATTTTAATGACAGTTGGACAACAGCATGTAGGGGTGCTAGTATGCTTGTTGTTTTTTAACGGGGAGAAAAGTTTTCGGAACCCAATAATTTTAAGATACTTGGACAACCGGCGTCAGTACTACTTGTGATGGAGCACTGAGAGTAAGCCGTGCGAAAAGATAAACTTTATTTTCGGTTGTTTTACTCGTGCTTTTAAGATATTATCTCCTTAGACTGCATATTTTTTTAAAAACCTTTCGTTTGTGCAAAAATATCTTTTGAGCAAACAAAAACGTATACCTCTTTGTTGTGGGATAAGCAACTTGTTGATACAAATACAATTATACAAAAAAAATTGTTTTAATGTTCTACAAAAAATCAGTCATTTCTAAGTAAGATTGAAACTGATTAAACCTGTTATTATAGAGTGTTTTCTAGAACTATTTTTCACTATACATGTAGCAAACTAAAATAAACTTGAGATCCGTCGTAGTTGGGGACCACTTCAACCCCAACCAAACAAAAACTTACAACCACGGGAGCACTCACGCCGCGTTTAATATAACAAAACATAAACAACGATACAAGTTTTGTACTAAATGATATTCTATATCTGTCACTAATAATTTATAGTGCAAAGTTTACGATCGAACCAGAAAAAAGACAAGTTGACTGACGCTTTCATGCTATTTTTGTTTCCACTTATATTTACCACGGGATTAAAATTCGGCAATTTCGAAAAGTGTTGAATAATTTCACAAACTATTTCAAATGCCAATTCGCGCAAAACACAGTTCGTCCCAAATTGTACTTCAGTTGCAACCATAACCGGACAAATTAAACTGGATCAACCAGTTTTGAGTTAAAGGCGATACATTAATGTTTTTTTCTACTCGAAACACTAACCACGTTCACACATCCTACCTAAAGACTTAATTTCTTTTTAAAAATAGAAGTTGTCTAGCAAACTCCTAAGAACGATTTAGCAGTAAAATAAAGTACCTTTCAGTTTAACTAATAACTAAAATGGTATGATAAAATTGATCACAAAGTGCATGATCTAGTGCAGGCTGTAAAAAAGAGAGAATAAATGAAGAATAAAAGAACGGGTTTTTATAGTCAACGGAAGTTTTAGCCTGACTCTCACTCCCTTGGAAAGTTTGCAAATTTGTTATCTTTTTATTCTTATTATTCAATCCATTATCCCCCAAGCTTTGCTATCCCAGTATGGTTATGCAGAAGAAACTGCTCTCCAAGAAATAATTAATAATATTTTTTGGTAAACAGATGGGAAATGCAAAACAAGAAAATGTACAAACGTAATACAAGATAAAGGAGCCGGCAATAAAGTAATATTGATTGAGTTTGATGTCATTCACGTACAACTCTGCGACCTTCAACTGAACAGTGCTGCGGGGAGGACAGACCTGAATATTGCGAACCTGAAAACCCAGCAGCTTAAAGTGTGTCTTCTCCCTCTGCTTGTAGCCGGTTTGTAGCCGGGGGTTTCTAATAAGGTCGACGATGATATTAGTTAGTCTCCGGACGACTGACTTGTTACTTGTCATTCGTGCTCAGGTTAAACAGCCAATTCGTTTGCTGAAATTTGATTATCAGAATATACACATTCGAATTTACTAAATACACTCTCACGGCGATTCTGCTGCTTTTTATAATGATAATTTCTCTTGGCTCGCCCAAAGCCGTTTCTCGTGAGTGTACTGGTCGCAGTTACTCGCGACAACTGGTTGAATCATAAAAGCAGATACATATTCATGGTTACAAACAAAGAATGGAATATCATTAAAAATAACCGTAATCGCTAAATTTACACACAACAATATTATTGCAATGTAAAAAGAAACAGTTTCTTTCCGCTATTTCTTTTTCTTACGACACGTGTTGAAAACGGTGTTGAAAAACATCCAATGGTCTAAGCGAAAACATTTTCGGCTTTTGAATAGTTTTTGATGTTTTGATAAGATTTTCTTCAAACGAAAACTGTCGTTTTTTGTTGCATTGAGTCCCCGTGTGAAAAACACTGTTATGCTCTCACGTGTAAATAAGTGTAAGGAAGTTTTTTACCCCCCTCCGTAGTTGTTAGGTCAGCCATTTTTCAATTGCCAACCAATTACTATTAAACAGTATAAAAACCACCAACTAGTTCATTGGGCAAAAGTGTCCGGATATCCTGTACAAGATAGTATCAAATAAAAACTGCCGTAACGCAATTCTTCTCCAGCTAATTATCATCCTTTCTACGTTTTCACTTGCAGGTTTAAAAACTTGATTTCAAGCTTCGATTTTGTCTGTCGCGCCTGGCGTTAAAAACAACTAAGGGCCTACATTAAAAAATTGGGCAAACACGATCGTCTGCCGGTGTGTACAACTTGTTTGCCAGATCGGATTATACGGGATTTTTTTCGGAATCCTTTGTGCGATAATAATCTATAAAGAGTCCTTGTCTAATGCAAATAAATCTCGAGGAATAAAATGATTAACTTTTTGTTTATGTTTGCTTGGAAGCGTGTGATAAATGATGGAAGAAGAAGGAATAGATATCGGGGCCGCACGCAGAATGGGTGGGAACTTTCTGTTTCACAACCATTAGAATGAAGAAAAGCACAACTGGCACAGAGGGTAATAATAAATCATAGACTAAGATAAAATAAATTGATATAGTTCTTATCGAATGTGTTATGCTAATCGCGTCAAATGCTTTGTGCACATAATACTACAAAATACGGAATATCCATACGACTTGGTTATAAATAATTAACCGCTGCCGGGCATCTAGTGTTTTAAGAAACGGCCGAGTAATCACATCCTCGCCTCATCAGTCACAACTACACCAAGCGTGCAAAAACTAATTCACTGTGTTAAGAACAACAAAAAATTATGCTTTTAGGCAAACTGTTTCAAAATAAGCCAGAATATTTCTGAATTACAAAGTTTACAAGTCATTTCCATTACACATTTCTTCTCGAAAGACCACAGTTGGCTTCTCGTTACGTTTTACACATCACTTTCTCAGTTAAAGACGCAAAATTGACAGTAAGATTTTGCTTTGAAAATACTTAAGTAATGAAACCAGTTGTAGAATTAAGTAAGTCTGGGTGGAGCTTACTGTTTACTATCAGTTGTAAAATCCGGCTGACGTTGTTTCAAAGTTAATTATTTTACGTTTTCTCGTCTTTGCAGACGTTATCAAACTCGGCAACGAAAAGTAGAAAAGCTTCAAAGCTTTAGAATGACAAAGGTCAATATTTCTTTTGGTTGAGCTGTTAGTTTCTGACTTATGTTTTTCTCCTTTAGCGCGTAGTTAACGACAAAAAAATACTAGTACTGAATGTCGGAAAGAGAAAATAGGTCAAAACTAGTTTAACAAGAACGTTGATCATGCAGTTCTTTCAATCTCCATAGCTTAATTTATACACAAATGTCCTATAGAATTGATTTTTATTTCCATTATTAAAAAGCAGCTACATTTCCCCAAACTAATTCACAGCTTAGTATAAACGCCTGTGGTAAAATAAATAAAGTTATCCATTATTCTGGCAATGATTGATCAGTTTCTCGGTGGAATTTCTCAACGAAACGCTATATCTCAACTATCTTCTTAACATACTATTAGTCTTTCCCTTCAAGTGTTTTTGATACTTGTCAAAAGAATCGGAAGCGAGTTTTGTATGTTGCTTTTAGTTAACGACGTGAAAGTATCCGTTTTTAACATGATTTATGTTCAAACACACTGATAGCGATCGCGATTGCAAATATACGCTTCCATGCCTCACTTGAAATTTAGTCTGATAATCAACGTTCGAGCTACTCTAAATGTTTTTTTTTAATTCTAAACAACATTACGATAAAAGGGAATAAAACATGAAAGGTTTAACCAACAAAATGGCCAGCAAGTTTTTCAGTAATTTTTTCAGAAATAGCCGGGTTTTTATCTTTAAATCTTACTTATTCATAACCATGTTATCAATACAAAATTTGAATGAAGACACAAAACTACTAAATTTATAGCTTTGTGGCGGCGGTCATTTTGCGTAATTATTCCATATTGACTTTTAGTGAGTTTCTTTGTCGGTTGTGCTTTATGTTCCGAAATTACATTGCGAGCAGCAAGTATGACAGGAGTTAACTGCCGACACGGAAAACGGCCGTAAATTAGTTGATGGCTGATTTTGTGTCGTGTGAGTGCTGTATATCCCCACCAAACTGTGTTTCCATAACGATAGATCGTTTCTGCTGTCTGTAACGGTTTCCCTCCTTTGCTTCTCCTGACCTTCGTCCGACCCAATGATACTCTCAATCGTAAACTTTGGTCGTTCTCTCTCAGTTTTTACTGGGCTGACGGCCAGCGGGCGAAAGGAGCCGGGTAGAAGAGTAGCTGTTGGAGCAGAATAGGGCAAATACGCTGAGCTTGGGAAGCCTTGGCATAAAGAGCGTGGAGAAATGGCACCATAGCATGAGCGCTCGCACGGCCAATAGTAAGGGTAACCAAAAGGACTGGTACTCCCGTCTGGAGGTTTCGGCCTCTTGTATCGTTTCCTTCTTCTAAGAAAACTGCCGTTGTCAAACATGCCCTCGCTGGCGGGGTCTAGCGTCCAATAGTTCCCTTTACCCGGATTCCCAGGCTCTCTCGGCATCTTCACAAAGCAGTCATTTAAAGATAGATTGTGACGAATTGAGTTCTGCCAGGAAGGAAATTTTTCTTTGTAGTATGGGAACCGCTTCTTTATGAAGTCGCATATTTCGCTTAGAGTAAGTTTCCTATGAGGAGACTGTAGGATCGACATTGTTATAAGGGCGATGTAGGAATAGGGTGGCTTGGAGACTCCGCAATTCTGTTTTCTGTTCGAGTTTTCTTTGTTTTCTGGAACATGCTCGTTGCTAGCGTGATCCGCTGTTGCACAAGCAGTAAAGTCCACTTGATCATCCTGCTCTTCAGTCATACCGTTCTTAACGCAATCAGCTACGAACTCGCCCTCCTCTTCAATGGGAAGTTGAGTCCCGCAAACTTGTTCTTCCGTTGTCATGTTAGAACGCTCTACTTCCCCGCTGATACTTTTAAGCGTTAGTTGATGCGTCTTTGATGTCGATGTATCGTTCCTGACGTGATTTCAAGAGCTGCTCAAGTGCAGCTTCAACGTACGTGCATACTTCCCGCGACGTCAACATAAAATGATGGTGGGCACTTAAGTAGGCTGTCTTTATGAGCTGTTTGATTTAGACGTGCGTACGGACAGACCACCCACCTATTGCGAGCTGACCGCTCACTCGCCAACTGACAACAGGCGCTGGCCCTTAAGGCATATAAGATTTGTCCTAACATTAGCATTAAAAAGATTTACACTGGCGTAGCCTATCTAATAATTACCTCATTAAGGTGATGTTCTTTGTAATTAGAACATAGAAAAACTTTCTTTATGGTTGGTAAACTCAGACGGGAAAGTAAAAACAGCTTAAAATTCTTCTGTTACCCAAGGCGACTTCCTCGGTGTTTCTGTGTTTTTCTTAGTGAAGTATTGTGATCTTAGTTGAAACTCGGAGCGCAACAGCTTCAGCTTTGATGTTTTAGGGATAGTATGACTTAAAACACAAACAAGCTTTCAGAACGGTATAATCCTCGAATATCGTTTGCAGATGGTGCACTGTCTAATCACAATATCAGATAAATCTTTAGAATTCCTAAATAAAAGGATACGAAGTTCACGGTGCGTTGGACGGAAATTAGTTTCCAACTTTTGAGTATAATTTGAATAGTGCAATTAATACAGGTAAAATTGTAACCATTTGTTAAACATGAACATCAAATTGTGTTTGATTTTCATTCTACTAAGTGCAATTTGTTTACTAATACACTCAAAAGATAAAATGGGCTTATTATTCCTTTGAAAACGTAAACATATATCAATCCATCTGCTTGAAATTAGTTTTCGCATGTAAAGAAAATAAACCGAGGCAAAACCTCAGTAAATATCGTTATAAGTGTCGAGAAAACAATAAAAACCTAATACTAAATCATTTTTCAAAATGTCGCTGAAAACTTATTTTGCCTAAGTTTCAGTTAAGAAATTGTGTTTGTGTGAGTATATGTTACAGAATTATTATACGATATTAAAGAATTATTTGACGAGAGTCAAGCTAATAGAAGATGAAAAGGTTTGATTTTTGATGATATTATTTACCAGTGGTTATCGCTTTCATACAAGAATTTGATCCGATCGTATCTCAATGATTTTAATACACGGAAATGTGTTAATAAATGAAACCTTTTACGCCATAAAGAAAACAAATTCTTTTCTCTACGAATAATCACCAGTAGCTTAAAAGTCAACCACGAAGAGTTTCTTTACGCTTTATCGTTTGCTTGAAAAACAAAAATATAGGTTCTGCGGCTGGGCTCGATCACAAACTGAGCTCTCCTTTGGCTTTCGTGAAAAAATAATCTACATCCCTGAATCGATTTAAAATCTGCAAGGTTTGCCTATCACAAAATGTATCAGACAAGAGCTTTAGAAAGTGATGAAGATCTAGTTGGCTATTTTAACTCCCTCGGTGTGTGCAGATCAAAAAACAACCAGACGTAAATTGATGGCTAATGTAAACACATAACCAGCGAACCCTAATCCCAATGACAGACGCCATCAAACATCAAAAACAGCTCCAATTTCTCACGACTTAGAAAGAAAACAGTTTTGCTAACCCCCAGCTTGAATAGAAAACATGATATATTTTGAAAATAAACTCCGAAGCCAGATAGATATTTTTAGCAGACGAGGCTCTTTGTCCTTTGGCAAGTAAATTGAAGTCTGTGTCTTAAATTGATCTTGGCGCCAAGAATTGTCGAATAAAGCAGATACTTGTTAAATCGTAAAAAGAAAAAGAAGAGTGAAGCTGAAAACGTCCAATCGCCAATCAACAAGCCTAGAATTTTCACAGGCTTAAGGAAAACATCCGAAGAGGGATTGGTCCTTTAAATATTATTGAGTAACACCTGTTAATTCAGCTCAAAAAGAACCAGTGATCTTTTGAACAAAAAACACACAGGGGTTTTGTTGTAAAAATAAAAACTGAAAACGCATTATGAATGGCAAATAAACAGAGCTATTTCTGAAACTATTTAAAGTTATATTGCTCAGTTTGTGTGACTTGTACACTTTTTCCACCTTTGTTTTTTGCGTTTTTAACATATTAAAAAATAAGAAGCATGTTAAAGAAACCGCATGAATCGGTCTTGGGTTTGTAATATACGGAGAATGAAATAGCAGGCAATAGAAACAGCTTAGTAATTTCGGCGTTGATAAAAGCTCTCCTATCGACCCCTTCCCGCCGCGAAATCAGAAACAAAAATCTAAACACGTCAAATAGCTAATTTACAAAGGCTTTTCATGAAAACTCGCAGATTTTCGAGATAATTCTTTTTCAGTTTACCAAATCCAAAGAGAACCTTTACTATGTTTTTACTAAAGCCTTAATCTGAAATATCAGTTCTGAAAAAGCAACTCAGTTTTTGAAGAAGCACAAAGAGATTAAATATGACTTTCTGTTATTTACAATTGAAATTAAAAATAGCACCCACAGTCCCTAACGATGTGTTAGTATCTTTCATTTTACATAGCATTTGATTCAATAATGGAAGTTAAATTCAATAGAGATAATCAAAAAGAACGGAATGCGAGCCAGGCGGATTGACCCACATTGAGTATCGTTTTGTTCGAATGTAAATTTTAAAAGGGTATGTTTACACGTGCTTTCAGAATGTATATGTCAATTTTGCGAGTAATCAATTTAAAGTTGAATACTTAGCACTTTATTCAATTTCCTTCTGTATCATTACTAGTTTCTCTCAAGGCAAACAAAATTACTAGCCGTCGCCAACAAAGTCGAGTTTAGAGCCAAGTCAAAGGATTCGTAACAAAGAGGAGTTAGCTTGGTTCTTAATCAATTACAATTTAGCAGACCTAAAAATTCTGAATTGAAATACTGGAGTCTAATAAAAAAGTCTAATCGAAGAAAAATTAAATCCGTCTTGTTAGAAATTGAGATCTCAAAGATACTAATTACAACAGTGTAGCACAGTGTTGACAAAGCGCTATTATTTAGCCTGCACCTGCCACGAGTCATTAATGAAAGCATTTTATTCCATTCCCACTTTACCATTTCATTAAAAATCATTAAGTGTTGAGAAAGAATCTTAATTCGCAATTGCCGCTCCCCGCCGTTCTTTACAGAGAGTTAGCAAGTAAGTCATTATATTGATTGGCGGTGATTATGCGCCATCAGTCAGTAAATAAAAGTATTTTATTAGTAGCACAAAACTTCAATTTGTCAAAAGAAAGTTGATAATAAATAGTAAATAATCCATTCGCAGTCACGATTCTTGTATCTTCTCTTTAGAAACAAGCCGTTTTCATTGGTTCTATACAAATAAGACAATATGAAGGACGGGTTGTGTCCTGATATGTGGCGGGCCTGTTATCGCCAAATCAGTCGCTTTGGGAAATAATTCTCTTAGCACTGTTTGGAAAAATAATTCGAGAAAATGAATAAACAATTCAAGTTCAAATTCATTTCCTTTAAGCAGCTCCTAACACGCCGATCACTTCGTCAATATTGCAAGTATGGGGTATACTAACAAATGGCTAAGGGTTGTGAATGGCTCTGCACATAAACAATGCCCATAAGGAGCAATTAACTTATTATGGAAACACTTTTCAAAAAACCGCAGTCACCTGCGCCTTTGCGCCAACCTGACTCATTGACCATGGGCGAGTCTCTAAGTTCACGCAATGAGTCTCAGTGGCCTTTGAAAATGAAATTATCTTCCGCATGTATGCGTTATAGAATGACACAAAGTGATATTACTTTTTTTACTTGTTTTAAATTGTGTTCAGATCACAGAATGACGTCCTTTATTCAATTATCTGACCAAAGTCCAATATAGCTCAGTGAAACGTTTCTGAAGGTCTTGCAAAAATCATCTTCCAGTTTTCGCTTTTACTTTCAGTCTTTCGACTCAATAGATGGAAACAAATAGGCTCTCTATTACAGTAAGTCAAAAGACACAGTACGAACTAAATACGGATCAAGTTCAGTTTGTTTTTGCTAAAAGGAAGTTTCTAATCTTAAGACTATTTTTTATATACATTTCAAGACACCTTAATTTGGCGAGCGAACTTATGGCTGGGCGATCTGACTACGAGAATTGTTTGACCAAGTATATGTGTTCTAATAATAGGCACGATAGAATTATTGCGAATAAACATTCAAAATATGTTGCTGTAAGTTTTGTTGCGCTTCTGTTTACAGGAAAAGCTTAATTTCGAAACGATAAATGCGAGCAATAACCCTTCTTCCTCTCGTGCTTTAGTTAAACAACATCAAGCGAACAAATTTCCGCTGTGAAGCACGATGAATGTAGTGGCGCCGGGGAGCGTTTTTCGGTTCCATGCAAAAAAATGTCAAAATGTTAAATTGTTTAGTGGTGAAAATTCGACGTAACTCTGTATTTTCCCCATCTTCAGTTCGTTCTCATTTGGATGATGTTGGCGTTTGAAGCAAACGAGAAAGCGACGAACAAAGTGTTTGAGACCATTTCTGGGCTGATATGACTGGTGTCGGCTGGCTTCGTTTTTCTTCTGACTTTCTTAAATTGTAAAAAGTCGCTACGATTACACCAAGAAACCTCTATAGACAATATAAAATACATTTTCTTAGCCGTGCCGTTTCAGTTGAGTTTATAAGTATCAAAGACTTCAGCCCATATTTTGTTTCAAACGTTTAATGTATTCTAGCAGTAGAGACAATATAGTGATGATAACACAGAGGAAAAACTACTTTGGCTCAGTTGAAAAACTTAATACGATTTTTTAGGCATTCTGAAACAGAATCAAACACAACGGCCAACTGAAAAAAAAAAGGATTTGAGAGAAACGTAGGATATTCTTTTAGTAAAAACAAGTTGGCAAGACACCTGTGATAAAGATCACATGTTATCCCTTTGGTAAGTTGCCATCGGTCGAGTGAATATTCAAGTATTACAGTCAGCTTTCGTTGTTACTGTTACATCCAGTTTACAACCAAAACAGACCAAAACCTGACACGGTGTTTTGAAGTGAGTAAACATAGAATGTGGCAAGTTGATTTTCCTTACATTTTCTCAGGCAATACATAAAAAGTCGAACGTTTACAACAAAATAACAGAAGTTGTGTGTGCCACGAACTCAATGGACTGAAAGCGATCGAAAGAAGACTTCAGCTGAACCAAACGAAAGCCATGAAAGTTCAGACTTAAAGTAAACGTTTCTATTTAGTAAAAAAATGGTTGTTTGTGGCTGCTTTTAATCATTTTGGCCTTTATACAAACCGACTAGTCTGGCGCTGGCTTGTATAGAGAATAACTGACGTCGTTTAAATAAGCGACGAGTTTACAACCAGTAGCAAGGAAGGCAGTGGAGGAGGGTAGAGTTCCTGTAAGCTACATACGACCAAGCACCTTGGACGGGGTCGGTCAAAAACAGTTTTGAAAATCGTATTAATAGTGCGATGATATAAGGTGAAAAAGTCATTCTTTAACCACGCTCGTCGAACGTTTGATCAGACTGATGATGAGCGAATACTGGTCATTAAGTATTCCATAAACTGTCAAACAGTTCATTTCTTCTACTCCCCGTTGGTCTCTTTTTTCACTTTATGTGTAAGATTGGTAATAGAACAGTTACATGTAATAATAATTATAGAGCAATACTGAACTTCCGTGTGCCGACACAATTTTATAATTAAGCCTGGCTTACAAAACGCCGTAAAATGATCAGAAACCCATAATATTTGAAATTTCCATCAAAATCAGCATTAGAAATGAACAGTGTAGAGAAATACCGGTTGTGATGAGAAAACATCGCCTCGCCCACTGGTATCGCTTTCACAATGTTTTCTTTTTATGGTAAAACCTTTTCCAGTTATTAATTTCGTGCTTAAAATATTTAGCGTTAACGACAATAACCAGTTTTTACTTATTTTTATTTCCATTTTCTTTCTTAGAAACCAAATACTTTACAAAAGCTTACAAAATCTCCCTTTACCGGTTTTCTTACATCGTTCTATAAAATAAAGGAAATATAAAAGCACTCGAGAAAAATCCTTCCTTACGACAAACAGCAAACATTTACTTCTAACGAAAAATAAACAGCACAGTAGTATTGAAGCATCTCTTCGCAATTTCTAGGGATGCTCCGTTTTAAACTAAATTATCTTCAATATCTAAATTAAAGTCCATCACTGTAACTTGTCAACAATTCCGAAGAACGAAAACGCTGCCACGCTGGCAAAGGCTTCGTCCAACGCGAGAAAGAGTATTTAGTGCAACGGCCTTATCCCAGAGGCCGAGGATCTTTTTTCCGATAGTGGAAAATATTTGGCCGCTATATGGTGTTGTTGCACATAAAAACTTTGGGCTCTAACGATCATTTTCATAAAACTGACGAGGACCTGAAGCAGGTAGGTAACGCGTGTCAGGCAAACTATCTTCTAACCACAAGTTGAGCTTCCTTCCATTTTTTGTTTTAGTTGGTCCTAGTCCTCTGCTGGCCAAAAAACTACTGGTTCTGGAAGATCAAACATTCCATTCGATGACACGCGTAGAGGAAGCCAATCAAGCTGAAGTAATAGTGTTACAGCGGCCTGCCTCAAGTTTCAATGTTAAAAAACCATTAGTGTGCATTTGATGCGCTCTATTACTAAATGCTAAACGAATATTTCCATCTACAAATACTGAAATTGTCAAAAACTGACGTACTTGATTGACTGACTCAACTATAGCTGGAATATAGTAAAACTTTCAAAAATATCTACAAATCGACAACTTCACAAATCATTTTCGACCGTCAGTCAACAAATGTGAAGCGCAAGTTTGACGTATTAAACATAAGAAAAACGTTTTTAGTTGCAAGGCGGTTTATTTGAAATACTTTGGACAAGTCATTTGTTACCGCTTTTGCTCCAAACAATACAAGATAACTCTTGTAAATCATCGAGCGGCAAATGTTTTGGGAACCGTTTGGGTGTAGTGGGTCCTAAAACCAACTGACACTTTTCAAATTTCTCTTCATTTTAAATCAATTTACAAAGTCATCTACAAGAGGATAACCAAGTTAAAGGATTGTATTAAAAGACACTCTTGATCCTCCAGGTACCATGAAAGCGCGAGTAAAAAATTTTTCTTCGTCAAACTACGCTGTGTCCTGTATTGAAGCTTTTGGAAATTTTCCTCAACAATGCCGTCCCTTCCCTGAAACACAACCAACAAATTGTTACGTATTGTGAGCATGTGACTGGACATTTGTACTTTAAACTAGACAAATTTGTGACAGAGTAAACTTGAACTCTACAGAGCGCTACATAACAGCTGGAAAAGAGAAGACAGTATAAAATCAACTAAGTAAACCAAACAGAAGGAATGATCGCGGTAAAAAATCAATCAATTCTATTTTATTTTTGAACAAATACTTAGTATTGAACCTGATTTAAAATACGATGAACAACCAGTAAGAGGGGACGAGTTCTGTTTCGAGTATCACCGTTCTATCTGAGGAGGTAGAGACCAAGTGCACCAGGTAAACAACACCGGTACTGCACCTGGTACACGATGCAGTATGTTTTAAATTATCCAATAACAGTGGAATCCCGGTTTAATGATCTTCGGTTTAACGATATTCCTGGTATAACGATAAACATTCGTTTCTCCGGCAAAAGTTATAGTAAAATGTATGGGGCTGAACCCCGGTTTAACGATATTCGGTTTAACGATATTCCCAGTTTAACGATGGGAATATGTTCCCCGAGAGCAAAATCATTCCCGGTATAACAATAAAATTAACATGATAGACCACAGGAAATGCTGGTTAACAAAACAAACTTTAATTAATAAACATCAATGCCTCTGTCAGTAATCATTGTTCTTGCTTACATTCGAGCAGCCATGAATGCTGCTTGATGTGTTTTAAACCGCTTTGTATCATTATTTATTTTGTGAATCAATTGATATTACAAAGTATTACTTACAAATTTATCGATCAGTGAACATTGAGTAAAAACGTGTACATAACTTTTCTCCCGGTATATAACGATGTTTTTAGAAATTTTCACAAAATCCCGGTTTAACGATATAATTTTGACGTCCCTTTGGCATATCGTTAAACCGGGACTCCACTGTACCAGAATTACTGATAAGGACAAATAAGGCAGTAGGGATAATCTGCTTTCACCACAAACCTCTGCAAAACTTAACAATACCATACTACAAGCGAGTTGCAGCCTATATAATGAAAACCATCTTACTTCTTTCTCATGGAGCCACGGAGACTGCCGTATTTGTTGTGTAGCATGGGTTCTAGCTGCTCGTTCAGTTTGTGGTAGTTTCTCTCCAGTTCCTTTTGATAAGCCCGCTGGTCAGCGGTTATCAAGTGTTTGTTCTTCTGCAGAGCATCGCCACACCTTCACGGAAGACACACTTGCATCAACAATCACATCGCGTTCAAACGTTTAATGTAGAGACTAAATATTTCACTCTAAAAAACTATTCGATTTACTTACTTATAAACTGCATAAGGAAATTATTGCAACTTGGAGCGAAATCATTAGGAAAACGCAGACAAACGTCATAACCTTGACAGTTTACGAGACAAGAAACCCTTTATACGAAAAGTTTTTAGCGGAAGAAATGTAAAAGCTAAAAATAAATTTGGATAATCCGCTTTAAATAACTTTGTACTCACCAACCTCATTTCGTTATTTGTGTAATCCGCAAACTACGTATTCTTAAGAAAGCCCTATTAAGCCTCTATCGTGTCCCAACCATACCAAAAGTAAATCCCTACCGTGTCCCAATTATAATAAAACTAAATCCCTACCATGTCCCAACCACACCTATTTTAAATCCCTACCAAACTCTTATTAAATCCTCATCGTATTCATTTCCTGTACCTACCACACCCCTACAAATCCCCATCTTCCCTTCATAGTCCTTACACAACCCCTACTAAATCTGTACCATAACAAATTCCTTGTTTCACTAAACCCATACAAAATACCATACCCTTCTCTATTCCTAAAGAACACAGTACAAAATATCTACCATATCCCAGTCCCTATATCAGACCTACTTAACCCCAACCAATATCCTGACGTTCCCTACTGAATCCTTTGTCTCAGCGCTACAACACACCAACAGCCAGTCCTACGAAACTTCTCTTCTTATAGCCTTGTTAAATCTGTATCATATCTTTACCAAACCCCTACTAAATACCTTACCATACTTTAAGATACGCTACCATTCCAATTCTCGCTAGGATAACCTCACTCCCTACCCTTACTCTCACCCTTACCCTTACTCTCACCCTTACTCTTACCCTTACT
>JANVCF010234040.1:0-16298 GCA_025388745.1 Hydrozoanthus gracilis
CAGATTTTCCTTCAAGACAAAAAATCGTGACCGATCCTTGTCTGTAACTGCCACACACAGCCGATTTTTCGTCGCAGGCTTAAGGACGAAAAATCGTGTAGTGTGTGGCGGGCTTAAATATTCAAAGAAGGCGACAAAGCCTTGCTTTGTGAGTTTTCCGCGCTAAGAAAAAAAACCCTGGAACAGCCTGCAAGCAAGCTAATTGCAATCCCATTGCAATATTCTTCTCCTTTTTTGACTTCATATTCAAAGCCCCTTGCAATGAAGGGCCGAGTTTGAGGCTAAAAAAAAGGAAGTTGCATGCCAGCAAGCAGAAGAACAAGGAGGTTTTACCAATAAATTTGATAGGGAAATATATTCACTATATGTGTCCGAAAAAAAAGGAACAAAAACGGGTGGAAAGCTATTCAACACTTTCATTCCATAACACAACTAAAATTTATGTTGAAGGTGAAAAGTAAAGGTCTCGACTCCCAAACTTGTTAAAGGAAAAGTTTTGGTTGAAAAGTTGGGAGAATTTACAAACATAGCAGGGACTGAAAGGGTTAACTGTTTGCGGCTGTAGGCGGGTAGTTTCAAACTTTATAATATAATTAACTTGATCGAACACGTATTAACCTTTCTATTAAAGAATGAAATAAACTACACACCGACTCATATTTAATCGTTAATTTTTTATTATAGTTTTACAATTAATCAGGAAAAGTTGTCAAATACTTTGCAGCTATAGCCGCGTAGTTTCAAGTTTTATTGCAGGAAAGGAAGATTGCCCAGAAACCCTTGCGTGCGCAACTCGTAACCAGTCCTGACTGCGAACTGAAGTAAAGATCAAAACAAACGACACAAAGCACAGTAAAATGACATAAATCTAGAAGAAATAGCGTCAAACCCATTTGCCATTGAATTGGTATTCAAGCAAACATCAAGAGAAACGGGAAAAAAATCTGTCAAGAGAAATAAGGTCATAACCACCAGTTACGCTCAAGCGAGTCTACATGGTCAGATGGACAAATTTATCCAAACAAATAGCAAAACATGCACAGAAAAAAAAACTTTTTTTCAGGCTAAAACTACAGTAGGATTCGCTCCTTCACTTTGCTCGGCAGCAATTATTCCATTACCGCGAGCGTTAGTCGACTCAAATAGAATATAGCGGCTATATATAATCGCTTCTTCGCTTATTCTTTCTGTACTGGTAAACAAAACCAATATGCATCTAAGAGCACCTTAAAATTTGCGTCTTGGATTATATGCTTCGGTTAGTTTTAATTTAAGAACTGCTCCAACTAACAAAAAAACAGACCGTGCGAATATCAAAGACATTCATAAATTAAATAAACGAAATGCGGAACTGAATTAATTACTTTGGTGATTAAACTCGATGATAAATAAAATAAGTTATGCAGACTGATATATTTGAAAATTGAACGTTAGAAGACCTCACATACATTTTTTAACAAATATTTCGGCTGTTCTCCAGCGACAATCTTCAGTGAATGACATAGATCAGCCTATGCATTAATTGACCCGTGTCATTCACTAATGATGGTAGACGGTCAGTGCGGCCGAAACATTTGTTTTAAGAATATGTTAAGTCTTCTTATTATAAATTATGTCAGTCTTCGTAGTGCAGATATATGCGCATCAGTTTCTTATAGTCACCAAAAAATACTTGTATCATTGGCTGCGCGCAATATACTAACAGTTTGAGATGAATAGAAGATTAAAACAGTTATCCCTTAAACTATAAGAGTATCACTGAACACTACTGCACCTTCAACAATTTGTGTTAATCAATTTTCTAGTTGCTTGCTTAATCAAAGGAAATCGAGCTTTTAAAACGTCAAATATCAGTTTGCTTTTACTGTACTATTGGAACAATTTGTTTTTAGTGGTAAACAAGCCTAGCTGTCTCAAGCCTTTTGGTTATGTTCAGCTTTATGCAAAACCTTAAATTAAAGCTAACCCGAACAATGCATGATTCTAAACACCTATACGTCACTAATAATCTGGGCATACATAGGCCAATATTAGTTTGATAGCATTGTTGTAGGCGACCGAAGGACTTAATTTTGCACGGACAAGTTTTAGTAAGAAATAACTTGGAAATACACGAAACAAGAAAAGTTAGTGATAAACAGCGAAGTTTCGGGAAACCTCGCGCCATTGTCAAGGTTTACGGTAAACGAAAAGAAGCGGCATGCGAAAGACTAGGTGTTAGGCCTGCATGTATAAAAAGCATTTCTACAGCGCATTTCATCATTAATCAAGCCTACTATTCTAACCTTTAAGTTATATTTTTGACTTAGCAGCGGTACCAAAAGTATGTTATGCTCGAGATTCAAACGAATCGCCTTCTTCGTTTGTTGCTGCTGGCTTCACCAACGCCCATCTCGATCGAATATTCAACTAGTCTGCACCGCATTTTTAGAAACTGTGCCTATAAAACAAAACTAAACCATGCAGGTGCATAGGTGCTTCAAAAGCGAGCTTTTATGAATGTTACCATAGCCTTTCAAAAGCATTTGTGTCCGGCAGTGGTCCTTTTATGAATTAATTGTTAAACAAGGAATAAATAGGAAATTAACGTCTTACTTGGCTTCAAGGCTATTTATCATAGCTTGGACCTCTTTCTGATTTGGAGAGCAATTCTTTCCACTGGGTTCGGCAAGGGAACCCAAAACGCAGAAAAAGCCAATGAGAAATAACGAGCACAGACAACGCGCCATAACTACCCAAAGCTCTCGCGGTGTTGCGGGCACTGCCCAAGCTATGAAAATTGAAAAATATTTATAGCCGATATGACCCGAGTTTCGCTTCATTGCAAAACAATACATTCTTGACAAGCAAATGTCATTTCACATTGCGTGAAATGGAGTAGTTACTTCAGTCTCGCTCGACTAACTATGATTTCAATAACAAAAATATAAAAAACTCGATTGCAAAACAGCTGAGGTAAAAAGGGTGGTTTTAATATATCCCTGAATCTTGACTTACTGTAGCTAGTTTTCATGACTGACCCCCTTAAGGTTTTGGAACAGAAAACAATTCAACAATCCGCAAAAAACTCCGTTGTAAAAATCTGTGTTTTGCACCTAGTCAACCTCGTTCATCCGTACTTTTGTTTTAGGATTGACAAGTGCTAGCGCTGTATCTATTAGTATTATTCATGTTTGTTGAAATGAGTTCCACCCCTTAAAGATACCAATCTGGGCGTCGTCAACCAGAATTTTAACCCCTAAAAGATACTGTTCCATAACCCACGCAATTATTGTCAATCTATTCGGCCAATCGCTTGCACTAAGAAGAATTTATCAAATTCGCTCCTCTCCAATGTTTTAAAAGTATCAGCCTAGCCATAGACAAGCAAAGCGTTTCGTATTTTCGCAGCAAAAACCCTTAGAAGAGATACCGTTTTCTGAAAAAAGGTACCTTGAAACCAAATTTAAACCCCAAAAAGATACAGTGAGCACCCCCGTCCGACGAATATGGGAGCCCCCCTCAAAAAAAAAGTTGTTGCCACGCTTTGATAATTTTAAGGGTTTTGTTGTCATGAGCTAATCAAGTGATATGGATCAAGCTGAAGACGATTGGATTCTTTCTTAAAGAGTAGATCAGTTCATTAGATGCGCGAGGCTCGTAACTATAAACATGATATTGCATGAATTTTTAGCAACACGGAATTCAAATGTTAATGACCAATAGAAGGTGCCAAACCATGTTTTTTAGATCGATATTGTTGGTAACTGGGAAGGCCTATATTTGTTCAGCTCGGAATTTTAGCGCTGTTGATTAAAGAGCCACAAACAATTTGCTATGAGGTTATGATGGCGAACTCCAATATGAGAGAAGCAGCTGGCCATTGCGATTTAATTCTTTCGTATCTTTGTAGGTATCTTAATTTGAGAGAAGCTATTTGTCGAGAGCAGCTCTAGGATTTTTCTTTCACTAAACAGAAACTACGCCTCTTACAGAATAACGATGAGTGTGCCCGTCAATTTCTATTTTTCTCTTTGTCATAATTCTCGAAGACTCAAGCAAGCTCAAGAAAAAACCATAACACACACCAATGCAACACGTAAAACGTGTCATTTTATTTCACTTCCTTTTGTCTGATGTACTCCATAAGTCACTACTACTGAGTTCTGAACTCAGCTTGACGCTGTTTAATGAACCATGGAACGAACATTTCAAAAACCCGTACTTCGTGATTGAATGAGGATTCGAAACATCTCAAAACAATTTTAAAAAGTTTAGTCTCTAGATAGGTGGAACTCCCATCAAAAACACGTGTGATTGGTTAATTCTTGGTCACGTGCCCCTGATCAGATTCAAGTGTATCCCGACTGGGACGCAATTGCGCAGTTGATGCCCGATAAAAGGGAAAGTCTAAGTATTTAGCAAAGCACTTCGTCTCGGGAAACATCGAGACTGTATAGGGGGAATAAAACAAGTTGTTTCCCTGGGGACAATAGATTAAGTGTATAATAGTTTTTTTTATTGATTTCTCTTCAAACAGAAGTAAACTGCAATTAACGAAACCAAATTTACAGTAGCGATTAAACTAAACGCAAGCACAATACGCGAAGTTTCCATGAAACAAGCATTTTGCCAATGATGAAATTAAAATGTGAAAACTTCGCCGGAAACGGTACAAAATTGCCAACACAATCTTTTTGCAAAACAAAGTACGAAACGACTTCGCTTGCGTTTCTTTGCACGCGCTTTTTTCCTATAACGTCTTGTTTATTTGTTTTACTTTTTTGATGGGAGAAAGATTTTATATGAAGTGTCCGCGGTCGTGTTTTTTATCATTTCATTTTATTTGTAGCATCAATCTGCTCAAAAAACAATTCAATAGACATTTCAAAACCCGTATACAAACAGTTATGTAATTTTTGTATGTGTCGAACTCCGACCCCAAACACTCGCAGTTGTACTTGTATTTGAAACAAAATTAACATTTATATGAAACCATATCTGGGAGAAAAACTCGGGTAACGCCCATGGCGATGGTCGGCTAATGTTCAATGTTGACTGATAACATTTTACAATGGTTAAAACACCTTTAGAAATAAAACAGCTCAGACAAATCAAAAACACTTTGCAAAACGTTTTAGATACTTGTTCGGGATAACTATAAATATTAAATTTTCAAAAAATGAATAGCCACGGTACAACAATTCCGCCGGTATGCGTTGGATCATTGAAGTGATCGAATTGGGCTCACGAAGATAAATGTAAATGAAAAAGAATAGCCAATACAACGCATTGTTTTAAAGTTTTTCTCATACAATATTTCGGCTAGCCATACTAAGCCATTTTGAACCATTGTTTGGGAGAAAACGTTTTAAGCAGTTTAACTATTCAAAAATCATTTTGAAATTGCTTGAGGCAATGATTTACAACATACATTTAAGTAACGACTTTGCATGGTTAAAACACCTTTCAAAAATAATGTTACGATATGCCTTTTAACAGCTTACTCTCAGAATATAGTTGTTTTGTTTGATCACGTTTCATAAGGAAATTTGTATTTTCATAAAGTTATATGAGTTAAACTCGCTTTGACAGTTATAATTTTAATTTGCAGTTATAAACTATAAACAAATCAATAATTTTAAAATGTTACCGAATCAGGGAAAATAGAAAGCAGATTATGTGAAAGAACAGCGAGTAATTAAGTAATTCAAAGTATCTTTATAGTATAATTTTAGTAAATCGAAGTCTTCGTTTTCAATCGAAACAGGCTATGTTTCATACTTTCCTGACAAGATATTCTGTTTAATGTTTTCGTTAACAGCTACCTTATAAGAGGGTTTCTTATTTTGACAAAGCACTATTTAGTAATCGCACTTAAACTTGCAACTGAGCTTTTGTTTTCGAGAAATTTAGGAAAACCTCGGGCCTTCGGGGCCTAGTAACTTCAATGAAAAGTGAGTCAACTTTGACTCTCGCGTACACGCAACTGCTTTATTCTATGGAGCTGACATCTTCACAAAATTCAACAGTTACTTTTACAACTGAAGAGTATTTAAAAATGTCATAATTCAAACTATCTTGTCATGATATTTTTTCTGTTTAGTTTTGCGTACTCGCAGCATTAAAATTAGCCAAATTTTACAGGTCGATGTCAGTTGCAAACTCGAACAATTTTCTGTTTTCTTGTTGTCATATTTGGTCTCCGAAATCTTTTACAGATTTAGTTGTTGGGCATCATCTTTTGACGAAGTTGGACATCGCAGTTGCCTTTTTTGACTTGTAAAGTTTGGCTATTTTCAAATTGTTACACTATTGCTGCAAGTACGCAAAATTAAACAGAAAAAACATCATGACCAGATAATTTTAGTTTTAAAATTTTTTAGATATTCTTGTTGTGAAAAAAATGTTTAATTTTGTGAGAAATGTCAGCTCCATACAATAAAGTACTTGCTGAGCGAACGCGAGAATCAAACTTGACTGACTTTCACTGCATTGAAATTACCAGGCGCGCCCCGGCGGAGGCCCGAGGGCGCTAACTTAGGTTTTTCGAAATTTCCCGAAAACAAAAGCTCAGTTGCAAGCTTAAGTGTGATTTCTAAAATGAGTTCACCAAAGGGGTTTTCTAGGCAAAATAAAAAGAAATCCGAAGTTTGACATTTGGTTTTCTCAGTCAGCAGCTCTTAAACGCCTTTTTTTTAAAATAGTCATTAGTTGCTAGTTGTTGGGTAGAGAACATTAATTCCAAAAAATTTGAAACAATTTTTAAAGCGCAGTTTTTCGGTGAATATAATTCCCACCCAAGCATTCGTACTGACCTTTATTACTTAACCCCGCCCGGCATATGAAATCATACTTGAGAGTTCATTGTTATGGCTTGTGGCGATAGTGCACACTTTGAAAAAACATCTTTAGAAACAACACGGACACATTAAAACATTTATAAAATTAAATATCTAAAAGGTATTCTAGTTTCGAGGAAGAAGATTTTTTAGAAATTAAAAACTTCTTAACACAAGACTTTTATGGAAGTTGAAAGCATTTCAAACATAAACTTTGAAGCAAGACTGAAAAAAAAGTTTAACACCAAAAAAGTATAATTATCTGAATACTAATGCTTGAGTGATTAGTAGTATGTATGGGTTAAGCGATGGTCGGTATATAGGTTTTAATTGGCTTTTAACATTTTTACGTTGAAAAACAGTAATCCTGTCAAAATAACAATTTAGTTAGTGTGTAGAAAACATGCTAAAAATAGTTCAGAAATAGCTCGAACGATCAGTATAAAGCCACTGCGATTTTTCTCAGTGTTTCATAGAAGTTCAAGAGTTCCGGCAAGTGTATTACTGAGATACAGTCGTCAAACTCCTTCGCCACTTTTGACACGTTTTCCACAACTCGGAAAAAGATCTATCTTCTACGTAGACTAGAGGAAAAATGCGGAGTCCTTGTTTCATTGCCATGGGTTTTATCCTAATTTCACTCATCGCAATACCGTCGAGAGGTTTGTGGATTGTTTCTCAACTGTGTAAGAAAAAAAGTATTTGGAAGTAAAGTTAGCTCCCCTTCCGCCAATAAGTTATCTAGAACCGTACTGACTCGTTTTATTTTTTTTCGAAAAGTTCGAGTGGAACATAAATTTAGATAACATTTTAAATTTAATCAAGAAAAGTTTTCTTTCAAAGCATAGACGATACGATAGGAAACATGTTTTGTGGCTGTATGTAGAGAATTGTAGCTCGCACGTCCAATGGCGAGTACGTACTGGCTAAACAATACCTACATCTTAACCCAATCGTGTACACTTCAATTGCTTAATAAACTATATTGTTTGTTGTTTTCCATTTTTCTTTCTGCTTTGTAGACATGAGACGTTGAGAAACAGGTGATATTATAACAACGCACAATTTTTAATATTTTAATCAACATAAATATTACATCAAATTGAGTTTATTCAACTGCAATATATACTGAACTCTAGAACATGAAAAAATTTATTCATAACCTGTAAAAACTGAAAAAGCAGCTAATCATAATTATCTTCTATACCATTAACCATTAATATTATGGCTTTGTTCGAACATTATTTCATTATTTTTTACTTGAGTTACGAGATTTAAAGTATTATGATTTCCTTTGTGTCTTTTATATAAGGAAATAATGGATATAATTTTGAGTTTGTTCCCATCCCGTCGGTATCCGAAGGGGTGGGTCTGTATATAAAAGATAGTCTCAAACATTCTATTTTTGAACAAAAGTCTACAAGTGCTTTTCAGGCTCTTTGGATTGAAATTCGTTTGCCTAAAAATAAGTTACCGTCAGCATAACTCTCCAGGGGGTCTTCAATAATATTTCAGTCAGTGTCGCGCGCGAATTAATCCAACGTACATTCTAAGCCATTTTGTTAAAAATATCCTGAATTCTGAAACTTGTGACTTCCCATTTGAGTTTTTAACATTGCTACAAAGTTATTTTGCACTCCAAGACAAGCACTAGACAAGCCAACTAGAGTCTACAATACGTCAGCTACTGTTATTCACAAACTAAGAGTAAGCTGGCCATAAGACGTTGAGAATCAGGTTGATTTACCAACGGTGGTGCTATTTTTTATAATTCAATCAACATTAATATTACATACGAATTGCATTTATTCAACTGCAATGTAAACTGAATTCTAGATAACGACAATATTCATTCATAACCTGTAAAAACTAAAAAAGCAGCTTTGCCCCGAAAGCTTCGTCATCCTAGCTTTTAAGTTGTTTATAGAATTAGCTAGAACAATTAAAAACCGAAAAATTTGCGGGTTTTCATCACAGGTTTTCATCACAGGCTTTCAATATGGACGGGGACTACAGATCGATTTGGAAAACAGGCAAGATGGTAAGCTAATATTTGTTGAAGAGCCCCGGCAGTTGTCCAAGACAAACAGCTAGTACAAATCCTGATCCTTGATGCTTTCGAGTAGATTTAGCTCGAACAATTAAAAACCGAAACATTTGATTTTCATCACAGGCCTTCTCCCCTGTAAAATTACAAGATGAAATTAAAATAAAAATAAAAAAAGTAAGTGTTTGCCTAGGTGAACTGGAATCCTTAATAGATATTACAGAAACATTATTGCTACTGCACTGAATGTTGACATTGCGTAAATGAACTCAATTATAGTTATCGTGATTACTTATACTATATTAGATCAAAAATATCTATAAGGCGACAGCGAATTGGGATTTGGGGTCTCTTAACCTTAAGTATATTTTCTTTAAATGGTTGGAGTTTAAGCGAATAAACCATTAACATTAGTAGTAACAAACGACACAATACAATACTCAGTGGTTTTATCAAGTACTCTATCAAGTATCGACTGAGATATCAATGTGTGAAAATTACTATATCCCCAGCAAAAAAGGAAAAAGCAAAGAATGGACGCTCAGGTTCTTCCCGTCAAGCAATTGCCAACTTCATTACAACCAACAACGACGTTGACAAAAACGTTGATAATCGCGTCAAAACAGTACTCCAGAGAATGGTTGCTGAAGATGCTCTCGTAAAGACCAAAAGGCCAGGATTGCCTGCCTTGTACAAACTTAAGAAAAACATTGGGCCAGGACTAAAGCTAAATAATATTGGCTCTTGAAATATGTCAACTCGAGGTTGCAACGAATAAATGTATAATTTGGTGGAGTTGTCCATCTGTTTGTTTTACATGTTTTCAATGTATTTATAAGTAACCATGGCAACGATGACGAAACTTTTTGGAGGCATTTCAAACCTTCATAAAACCACTGTATTTCTTATTCAAAGACGATGCGCGCTTTGTTAACTAGGTTGAGATTCAAAGAAGATATTGTCAAATAAACGCCCTCCCAAACTGGACATGGGAGAAAAGTGAAACAAGTTTTTGTGCCAAAAAGGCACAATTTGAAAAAAAAAGAAAAAAACACAATTGAATTTTCATTTTCATTGAACACTTGTTTTTTCATCGTATGCAAGTAATACTACACTTTTCAATTAGAAACAAACAAAAAAAGATGTGGTACATGCAGATATTCTAAAAGACTTATAAGCTCGCTTTTGGGCTTTTTTAATGTTTTTTGTCGTAAATTCCATACAATTTATACCTTTTTAACGGCCACTATATGCAGTGATTTCACAAAAAAATACCTTTTTTGTCTTTTGCAGCTCATTCAATGCTGTTTTGATTGTCATTTTTTCCTTTTTCTTGTGGAAATGATAAGTTTTTTTTGGTTGAAAAAAGGCCTAATTCTATGGACCACTGAAACATCACAAACAACAACAACAACAAATTCTGCGGAACGTTTTTTTTTTCGTGAGCAACTTTTATTTAAAAAGATGTGAAATACTTTTTCTTATTTACAGAATTAGTAATTTAATGCGGAACATCAAAATTACTCCTCAAATATTGGTCTTTTTCAGCTCTTGTTAACTTTAACAATTTTTTGCTACTCATTAATGCACACAAACAAATCTCACTAGTCAAACCTTGTCAAAATTAACAAAATATGCGAGATCATACCTGTCCTTTGTACCTGAAATTTGGAGACAAGAGTTGAATTTTGAATGTGATAACTGAACCATTTATTGCGTAACAACTTTATCTCTTCTACCCGAAGTTCGGAGACAAGAGTTGAACTCTGACTGTGAAAATAAACCAAGTATTGCATAACCACTTTCATCTCTTGTAATCGAAATTCGAAGAGAAGATTTGAACTCTGACTGTGAAATCAACAAAATATTCCGCAGCAACTTCACGATGTAAGTTTATGTTATCTTTGTTCAATTAGTATGTTCTGAGGCAAAAAAAGTTAAGACTGCATTGGAATCAACGACCATCGGATCAAAGGTTTAGAAGATGATAAAATTATGCGGAAATGAATAACAAAAGGGAGATTAAGCTACCCTTGCTGATTAAGCTTAGTACTTGGTTTTCGCTCCTCCATCGATCGAGTGCCACCTCAATTAACGATTCTCTATACAACCGAAATATCCGCATTACCAATGATCGAAGATTTTCAGTCAAGATCAAACCAGCTGCTGCATGTATGCTCAGCTAGTAGCAACGAAACTATGAGGCAAGTACAACTCACAACAACTACCTGTCATTGCACTGGCGAAGATCAAACTTAGATCTGCGAAAGGTTAAAACAGTGCAGTTTTTTCGTTTGCTTCCGCACTCTTACTTTTGAGATGGTTTTGGTTCAACATTGAACTCTATTTTTGTCGAAGAGACCGAGAATGCCGGTCGTAACATTTTTTTTACGTTGAACATGGAAGGATAAAATTAACAAGGCTGTACAAAGTTAAAACACTATATATAAAACGAAACGTTTTCGACTTAAAAGTTATCATCAGGGTACAATCTGATAAAAATGTTCGTATTTTACACATTTTTAATTTTATACAGCCTTATCAATTTAATCATTTAAGATTTTCCTTCCTCGAGCGCCTTTAAAAAACTGTTTTGATTTGTCGGTTGAAAACTCATTCAGCTGTAAAAGGTAGCTCTCCTTCAAAAGAAAGATCAGATAACTTTATTTTTAACGCAACTTCAGATTTTTATATGTGATACGAACAGTTTTCCCTAAAGTTAACAAGATCCCCTTTCATTGTTTTTATGTCTACTGGTTTAATCTCAATTGAGTCTCTAAACAGATTGTTTTTCTGATTCATTTTGTGCATACTGCGCATGTCAGCTCTTTCCCGTTGACGTACGGAGCACAAGGAAGTGACCCACAACGTCCTTCAACTACGTACAACAGAGCTCCGTACAGATCTGCATGTGTACCGGGAACATACTCAGCATTTTCGTCCACACAGACAAAGTCCTTGCTACCTGTATGCCCAAAGTGTGACGTCATAAGGTAACCCCAGTACTCCCTGGTCCATCCTGCTGGGCAGTCATTCCTGGCCGGGTACATTAGCTTTGAGCCACGTGATGGTACATAACAGACAGCGCACGGAGCCTCGTGATGGTTGATATTCCTTTTAAACGGGTTGAAACTGCTCACCTGGTACTCCGTTCCATAAATTAAAGCGGTGTTCTGCGACCCAGCCTTGTACCTGGCATAAACTGGTGTCTTAGGGAGGCAGAGGTAGTTGGTTCCTCCTCCTTTGTGAATGTAGTGTCCGCTACCAACGATTCCTGGAATGTAGAGTAAACGAGAAAACACTGTTAAGAAACAATAAACAGCGGCCTGGTCATCTCAAACACCTCAAACTCAATCTTTCGCTAAGATGACTGAAACTGCATGAACAAAATTAAAAACGGTGGCTCCGTATTTATTTTGTAGTGACACTTATTTTTAGTTTCAATTCTGCCTAATCTTTAATTCATTCTTCATATACTACAAGTAAAGTCACGTAACGGAGATGCTACAATATTTTAATGATAAACACTAGAAAAAAGATCTTTATCGCCAAACAAACCGATTATACAAAACTTAAGGTATAGGAACAAAAAAAGATACAACGTGATGTTCTTTCCGGTTTTCACCTGACGTCATAGCAGCCATGTTGGTGTTCTTGAACAAAGGAATTTTTAATTTTTTTTCTTTTGGAGTAAGACGAATAACATGGCCGCTTAGTCTTTTGTCTTTTGCGTCTCATAGGAGTGCGTGAAAACTGAAAACCAAGAATTGATAAAGTAGACACATGATATAGCATCTTTTTCACCTTCATAGCCAGAAATGTGTATTTATCAATGCTGTCACGAGGACAAAATCTAAAACTAAGTAAAATAGAGTTCGATTCTTTGGCAACTGAATGAAGTTAAAAGTAAATTAGTTTTTCGGCAATGTCAAACTTTGTCGCCGGGGCCCGCGTGCAAGTAGTTGCTATTGTGATCTTTTGAATGCGGTGAATGTTTTGATACGTCGATCGATATCCATTGCAATCAGGCATTTTTTCCTCTACTAATTGAACGCTTTTGTAATTCCTTTAAAGAGCCGAATTGCAAACAAAATTTGAACCTCTCTTATTCAAGTCTTTATTGAGTGAACAACTTGGACGCCGTTCGGTCAAACCTCTCGCCGACGTTTAGAAAGTAGAACAAAAAACCGGCTACGAACCAGCAGAAATTAAAAGTATAAGACTCGATCGCAAGCGGTATCCAGTTCCATATCTCTCAGAAAATGTCTGAACAGGTTGAACGGACGAAGTCGTTTGTCGTCCTGCATCGTGGGACGTGTCCTAAGATTTAGCTGACTGACTTTATTGCGAATAGTTTTTATCCATTTAATTTTTTTTTTGCTTTGTATTTGTATTTATATTCACTTGGCTGCAAATAATTTAATAAAGCTATCTATCTGTCTGTCTATCTGTCTATCTATCTATCTATCTCTCTATCTATCTGTCTGTCTGTCTGTCTGTCTGTCTGTCTATCTATCTATCTATCTAGCTATCTATCTATCTATTTATCTATCTATTTATCTATAAAGATGACGGACGAAGGAAAACCTCTCGTTACAATGTTATAATACAAGCATTCAATTCAGTCATGTATAATGTTACAGAGTGAGGAAAAAAGTTCTACGCTTCAAGACTAATTGTAAAAAGGACCATCTTCTTTAAATAAAATAATTAAACTTATATTTCAGTGTCAAAATGTTTAGCTTTGTAAGGTAGCTAATTGGGGACACCTAAAATCAAACATCACTACAGAATCCCAACTGGTTGGAGGCAGACCAGTTGGTTATTTACAAGCGTGATGGATTTGGCCTTGGAATCAAATCTAGTAAGCCGTCAAAGTAGAATTTAAACCCGGAATAACCGCATACAAATCCACCACCCTAACCACTGCAGAGCCACACTGCTTCCCTGTTGTTTTTCCGTTTTAGTACTTTGTGAATGTCATTGATTATAAGTTATTTTCAACTGCTTTTGGTGAATCCTCTTTGAACTTGACTTCGTGAAATCTACCAACCAAGTAGACTTGTAGACAGCAAAACTGCAAGTTTAGTTGGAACTGTATAAGAATACTGGAAAACTTGACAGACTCAGAATTTGTTTAACCTTGTGGTTAAAAATGCCAGGTTACAAGTTAACCTTATTCTGATTGCTTATTAACTCAGTTAACACAAGCAAAATATGTAAATTGTACCAGCTAGATTATTTTTAAATATGACCTACAACATTAGCATTTGATTATTAGGTCATAAATTTAGCGAAAATAAACTTCTTTGGGACATGCACGTACAAAGCTGAAACGCTAGTAGAGGTGCTGAAGTGGAAAGATAGTTAAATACATATACCGTAATTATAACCAACAGCATGTACTGTAATCAAGTCGAAACCGGTACCTCTGTAGACAAGATATGCGTGTTGGGGACAAACAGTCCTTCCATAGCGAACGTAGGTAACTCCTCCCCCGGACGGACCGGGGTTTCCTCGTGGTCCAGGGGGTCCTCGACTACCTGTTTTACCTTGTTTTCCAGGGGGACCAGCGCTACCTATCAGGAAACAAATGAAAGATATGCTATTCCGAACGTAAAAACTAAATGCCATTGTAATTTTTCATCACACTCCAGGAGGGATAAACAAACACTTGCTTTAAAGATATTCAAAACAATTACCTTTGATCGTAAAACTTAGCTCTGACACAAGCTCTAACTTGACCGTTGTTGAAAACAAAATATACAGTTATTCGTCAGAAAATTAAAGTTATTGTACCGTCTGCATTATAATTTGTAGATAGCTGATTAAGCTTAGTCAGCCTTTATATAAATGGCTATAAAAATGTTGCAGACTGTACGGCAAGGCAAACATTGTTACCAAACCCATCAAACTTGTAAAGTCCTTCTTAACAACTTTAAGAGTTGTTAACGTTCCGGTCGATCATGCTAAACAGCAATGACATAGTCCGTATTTCACAACATCAAAAAAGGGCCAGGCCAATTGTAAGAAGAAGTAAACTACTAGTTCGGAGTGTTTTACGCGCGGTGCTCTCAAATCTAACAGTAATTACATTAATTAAAGATTAGATCCAAAAAGTAAAAAATCAATTCGTACAAACCTTTCGCACCTCGAGGGCCAGAGGGTCCCGCCGGCCCTCCATTTCCCGGCAGGCCCTGCAGACCGTCACGACCATCGCGGCCATCTCGTCCTTTCGAATTAAACGAGAACAATTTTAATTTTAATCAGAGGAGTTCTACATTCTGCTATCATCCCGCCTCCAGCTTCCTTCAGAAATACTATTTCAGTTGCATAATATAAAAAATACAAAATGTCTCCCTCATTCCTTCTACCTATAGTGTTATTTAAATGAAAGTTTATGGCAAAATATTCCAACATGATATGTAATTTTTATAGTAACTATCGTTGTACGATAGTTTTTCGGACACAGTCGGATAAAAACAAACGCTTGACCCGGCCAATTTAAAACAACATATATATGTTGTATGTATGTAAAAAGTATGTTTTGTGTGTCTAAATATTTATGTGAGGATGGAAGAATGAATGAATAGATAAATAAATAGAAAGCAAGGCTCTTCTACACGCACATCACCTTTTAGAATCAAAGCCATACGTTGATTCAACCTGAAAATGGAAAGTTATTTATTAATTCGCAAAACAGCTAACTCAAGCAATTTATGTAGAAATTACTCAAATGTTATAAATATTAAACAATAAATGCCTTCATGCAATTAAAGGGGTTCTGTCACTCACCGACTGATCATTAAACTTTCGTGGTTTTCGCATTCGGACGAGAGAAGTGTAGGTTCTACTTTATGTGAATCAGTTGAACTAGTTTTATGAACTGACAGAAAACCAGATGAGGTGGCCACGCATTTGTTGAAAAATATTGTTTTTGGTAACATTTTACTGTTTATTATATATATTTTGAGCCCTCAAACGCATACATTTGGAACCTTTTAGTCAAATTGGGAATTCAGAGAGTTTTTTCCTTACTATTACATCCATGCCTTTCTCCGTAACTCGTCTGATCGTACGTAACGCTGACGTTAATTCCGTCAGTGTCGGTCGTTGCAAGCTAAATAGTATAAACAGGCAATTTTATGATAGTAATCTCAAACCGCATTTAATGCCTTGGCTAAAAACCCCCTTAATTTAAGATGTGGTACTTAGCTTGTTTTCGTTCTCATATACATAGAGCTTCTGAAACTCATCAACACAAAGAGCTGCCAAAGTCTCGTAAGAGTTACTGATGTCGGTAACAGCAAAATGTTTTACTATAATCCCGTTTTAAACCACGATGAAAGATTATCAGGAAAGCATTGTTCTATTGTTTGAGAGACATCTTAACTGGTTGTCCACATATTTTTGTTGCTGCACAAAGATTC